>JASDQU010272866.1:29315-44400 GCA_032191745.1 Picea mariana
AATGAATTCTATGTATAATATCAAGGAGTTATACAATAAAAGTTAAGACACATTTATAGGGAAGAAATGTATTGTTTCATTATATTAATTGGAAAGTGGAGAATACAACCCATGCCTTGATGTTGCAAGATCCCTTTCAATGGCTCTTTTCTCCAATACACACAGCTTTTCTCCAATACCCTTGATGAAGAAGATCCACAATCTGACTTAGATAACTAAAGCAAAGCTCTCAAGCATAATCTGTAGTATAAATCTTCATGCATATGCAAGCCCTTGCAAACTCTTGTTCCTGAGTTTATACTTTAAGGCTCTAAAGTATACCATCAAGGCATCTGAAAAGACATAGAGAGTTAAGGGGCAAAATATCAATTGTGAAGGGTAAATCAGAGTTGATTCCTCAACTGCCTCTGTCTAGCTTCCCATTGTTCTTGGATGCTGATATCTCTCTCGATAACTACCCATGAATGTTCTAACTCGACCCGAGTATTTGCTGTTTGTAGGATGGTATTAAATAAGTTCAAAGCAATGCTAGTTTGATCTAGAAGGCCGAGTTCTATGTTAGGATGTCTATTATTGGGGACAATCATGAGGGGTAAAACTTTATTAAATCATAAAATGTTCAAAGATTTGTTACTTATGTTTTGAAAGATAAAAAGAAAAAGGAGTTTTTATTTATTTATTTATTTAAAATAATAACAAAACAACAGTAAAGGCCATTTCCTGTACTTGAAATAATTAGGAGTGTTGAGGATCATGGAATAAGAAAAATGTAACGCTGTTGAAAATATGAGGCTTTAATCATGAAAGAATCTCATATCATAACAAAAGAAGGGAAGAAAAACGAAATTTCTAATGAAGTACAAAATGTAACCATCCAAATGACCTACAGATCTTGAAACTGCTGATAGCAATCACAGAGGAAAATCTGTAAATGATTAGATAATCAAATAAATTCAAACTATAGTAGAAGTTTGTGCTAAACTGTAGCTGCTCATTCATTAGAAAGACATGAGAGAAAGATGTTGAAAACAAAGTAAAGGGACACATAACTTCAAGTTGACAGAATTCATAATCTCTTCTGCATTATCTTTATCAGTGTAAATCAGAAAAACTTCTAATGACAATCGGCTCCAAAACAAAAATTCTTTTTCCAGTCTTGTGAAATTATATTTATACATGATCACCAAATTCTTTTTCTGTTGGTGATTAACTAACTTCTGAAGGCCAACGGTTACATAAATGTGCAATGTTGAACCGTTTACATTTCTATCTTTATCTTCTTCGTTATTTTGGTGATGAAAACTTTCAAAATAATACTTTATTTCTTTGTTGATGAACTTCCTTCTTTTGTTTTGAGACAACGAATACATTTCCCTAGGAACTGCACCAAAACTCTAGGAGCCTATGGAATATCTTTCGCCTCAAATAGGAAGAACTTTCTCTGTAATTATGGTAGACGATCTTCAATTATCTTTCTTGTAAACTCAATAGTTTGTAACTTTAAATTTGGCTTCACCATCCATCTATTAATTTGTGTGACATCAATTACCTTTATTTGTGAGATTTCTATTTGAATTTCGTCCAGATTCTCCTTGAAACTTAACTGATGCTTTCCAATGTTAATTTCTCCTAACAAACCAAGACAATCGTCTCTTCCAATGTTCAATGAAGCTTTTTCTAGAAGGTCGAAAATTCCTTGTCAATAATCATTAACCTATTTGGTTATTCTCTTGTTTTCGACAAGGTTTGCCTCCCATATATTGAGTATTATATCCCCTTTAATCTTTTCTGAAACCAATAGCTTTTGAGTTTTTTTGACTTCCTCTTTTGCTGAAAGAGCTACTGCCTTTTGAAAAGTGGTTCTGGCTACTTTTGCTTCTTTCTCTTTTAAGAGAATACTATCAAAAGATTTGCTTACCTCCTGAAAGTAATTCTGAATAATTTCTAGCTTAGAGATCACTCCTTGTTGCTCTTTTTCTATTTTTGCATGTATTTCCAACACCTGGGCTTGGAAAGTTTCTATCTCTACCACTTGATTTTGAATTGAATTTATCTTACTTTGTAATTGTTTATTCATTTCTTCTTGATGTAGGACCTTTCCTTGACTGACCTGTATCTTCAGGTTCGCTTCATTTAAGCTGGCTTTTAGTATTTGAATCTCTTGTATGTCACTGACTTTGGCTCGCTCTAACCCTTTGTTTATTTCTTGACTGATATTTTTTTTAGTCTCCTTTAATTGACTCTGTATTTGGGCTATCATTTGATCTTTTTGTTGTAACCTAGTTCTCAAGTTACCTACAGAGTATAAATTTGTTGTTGTGAAGGCTCCCATTGTGCCTGCTATTTCTGTAGCGAAATCCCCTTCTTCAAGATTTTGTCCATCTACGATGATATTATGCTTTTTTATCATCGTGTCTCCTCTTGGATGCATTTCCTATTTCAAGATAGCCCTACTCTTTTTTCTGAAAAAATAATCGAATGAAGGAATCTCGTCTCTAGAAATAGGTTCAAAATCACTAACATATAGAGCTTCCATTTGGAGGTTTTCGTAAGTAGACTGCAAAGGGGTGAAAGAAGTAATATGGCTTCCAAGATCTGTTGATGCCGTCCCTCCTACTTTTTTTGGAAAGTTCCCAGGAATTTCTGGGGATGCTTCCAACTCTTTTCCTTTCCCTGACTCTGAGTTCTCGGTCTGTTGAACTTTTGTTTTTTGTGAAGGCGTTTCAGTCTCCTTCGGATTTTTCTTTGTATTTGTTTTATACTATAGCTCTGATTCAAAACTTGGGGGAGGCTCTTCCTACTCTGGAGGGGGAGTTGTGGATTCACCTTGCAATATCTTCGGTAAATAGCTTCGCCTGTGACTTTGTAAAGTCATTAAACCAGTCTGTAAGTTGGGTGATAATGCCCGTACTTTGTTTAGTACCTCCTTGTAGGTTTTGAACTCTTTGAACATATCATCATAAGCAGACTTTTCGTGTTCATAATATTTCATACCGTAGTGTATCAAGTGTTTGTTCAGTAATTGATAAGGGTCATGCCTTTTGTACTCAATATTTAACAATTTGACTTCTTCGAGTGCTTCTGCTTCCACCTTGGAATGGCCCAAGTTTTGTAATGAAAATTTCCCGATGTGCACAGAGAAGATTGGCCAGGATTTCTTTTGAGCCGCCTTTATCTCTATTCCAATACTGCCTTTCACTATTTGGTGTGCTACTTCCCTACACACCAGTCTGTATGGGAGGAATTTTGGAAGCGCATGAGGGGGGATTGAGCACCCATAAACCCTGATGTAGGAGAAGATTTCTTCAATGAACCAATTAACTATTGCCTTGAGGTTTTCTGAGACTGTTTCAGAAATGCGAGGAGGGTCACAACCATAAAATTTTTTATGCATTGGTATTACTACGAAATGACAAATTTTGTAAAATGAATTTTTTGCATTTTCTTCCCACATCTCAGAGTGATACTCGTGAATGGGTTCGAGGCAGGTTATGTTCCAACTCCAATTCATCAAGGGGAATGGAGTCATAAAACAAATTGTGTCCATGATGTATGCTGACATGTAAAATGCCACTGGTTGACCTCAGGATCTTGCAACTTTGTAATTTGAAACCTCTTTGGCTAGGTTATCGGATAAAATCTTGCTCTAGTTAAAACTATATCCTTCTGATGCTTCCTCTAAAAAGGGCACCCATTCTGCGAGGAAATGACAGGGACTCTTTTTTCTAAAGAGTCTGCACAACATCATGGCTACATAAACCATGTACTCATTCAAAGAAGCCGTGGCATAAATTACGTGGGTATCGGCCCTAAATTTTGATGGACATCTCCAACAACCTTTGATTAAATAAGGGTAAGTTTGGTCTACCTCAGTACATTCCTTTCTCTGAAATTCAACTATAAATTCAGAATTGTAAATATATTTAGGATTGGGTGAGAGTTTGTACATTACTTGGATATGTTTAGTTCTGAATGAGCCGATAATGACCACTTGATCGTTTAAAATGCTTCTCGTTGGAATATCAATCTTCTCTAAAGCCCAACTGATCATGTCGTTGTACGCCATGAGTCGTGGGTGTGCTACAATCTTGTGAAGTTCTGATTCTGCTATGTTCCGAAGGTGATTCTCGGAATCATTAGGGGAATTTTTGATCTCGTAGTCCAGAATTTCATAGATTTGTCTCCAGGATTTGATCGAGTTGATAGCATGTGGCATGGTGTCAGATATGACATCTCCCTCTGGGCTGCAAATCTCAGTTGTATATTCACTCTTCTTGGGTCCCTTCTTTGGTGCCATAACTTTTGTATTGGAATGAAAACCTGTCACAGAAGAGAGGTGTATAAGCTTGGCTGGATGCGACTTACTCCTGATAGAAAGAAAAAGAATAAGGTTCAAAACATAGACCTGTAATTTTCCTTTAACTCATTTTATGGTAAAAGTATTGACACAACTGCCAAGAACTTAATACCTTTAATGTAGAGAATATTTCTGATATACGCATTTGCGTCACATAAATCACTAGCTATTCGTTATTAATATGGCCGTATTTCGACGATTCAAAATTCAAAATTCGAAAGATCTCGTTCAACGGAACCTGAAAAATGAAAATACCTAAGAAGTTTAATTACCATTAATTGTGTTTTTAAAACGAAGTTAGTTCATTTTAAACATTGATTTTGAGTCGAGATTTCGTGTTTTAGGGTTTTGGGGATCTTTCTTACAAGAGGTATGTCACCACTAAACCCCGAATCCTGAAATCGCGATGAGATAAGTTTAGGCCTTAGCTTTGGTATTGAGTCGGGACTTCGCGTTTCGGGGTTTCAGGGATCTTGCTTACATGAGGTATGTCACCATTAAACCCCGAATCCCGAAATCATGATGAATTTGGTTTAAGCCTTAACTTTGGTATTGAGTCGGGACTTTGTGTTTTGGGGATCTTGCTTACACGAGGTATGTCACCATTAAACCCCAAATCCCGAAATCACGATGAGATTGGTTTAAGCCTTAACTTTGGTATTAGTAATTTAATTAATCACGATCAATAACTAACTTCCTCTTTTTTTGGGAAATCGAAGATTGGGATTTCGCGATTCGATATGTATTGAAAACGTATTGCTCTGAGTGAACCCGGATCCCGAAAGTTTAAAATATTGTTAATTAACTCGTTTAGGGTTTTAATTTATCGTGATTAAAAGTACTTTACAGAACGTGCGTCAGGACTTTAAAACACTTGAGTTTTCTGCCTTTTATTATTAAAAAAATAAAAAATAAAGCCATTTCGGGATTTTGGTACCGGGCTTTTGGAACTGATAGCGAGGATTATACCTTATGGAAAGCCGAATCCTGGAAAAGAAAAGTTTGAGTCTTAGAGATAAAAAATTTAAGACCTGTTTCCAACACAAACCTTAGCCTTTTCCATAAGAGATCCCTCTTTATATAGTGTGAAAGAGATATGGATGAGGGGATTAGGATGATCCCACTAAATCAAAGAAGCGAGTGAGATCCAAACTGATCGGAGGCCACCTCATCTTCTAGAAGATTCCCTTCCAGAACATTCGTGAATTTTGACGTTTCCTTTTCTTAACCATCATTGCACCCTATGTACAAGTAGCATGCGATGATGTCGTAGTCCAATTTTAGTGTAGAGTGCAATGATCAGGCATCATCACACCCCATGCATACAACAGGGTGTGACGACCTTCCTTGTTATAGTTTTTGAAAGAGGAAAAACAAACAACTTTCCTCATGGAGAAAGTCTCTCTCAACATTTTCAAGGAACATGAGCACATGTTGTCAGTTGATCACTGAGGTGACCAAAATAATGTGTAACAGAATGCCCCCCAAAGTATGAAACTAGAAATTGTGACAACTGACATACTTTGTAGAATGTTTGTGTCGAAAATAAGGAGTGCATCGACCAGGAACCTGCAAACAATCAAGCATCTGCATAATAATATACCATTTTTTGAGGTAGGCATTCCCATGCTCATACCACAAGTGATTCTAGTCATAAGTGTCAAGTGAGTCATGGCCAATAAATATACACTGTGGATCTATGTCATCATGATTCAACATAACCACCATGAATACATTGTGGATCTATGCTCGAAAAGAATTCAAATTCAGACATAGCCACGAGACATACACAATGGATCTAGGTGTCAGTACAAACTAATGAATACTCCGTCGCAACATGGAACTAGATGATGAGATCCAGAGTCTTCATTTCGATCGTATCTAAGTATGAATCTAGCCATGTGATCACATGTGTCAAAGTCGAACATGGTAGAAACCATTTGATTACCGGTCATTAATGAAAACCATTAGCAAGTGTGAGGGAAATAAAAATTGATGTCAATGACTCCCAAGGTACCCTAGTACAATCCAACGAATGTGAATAAATGAGTTTAAGTTGAACACTCGATGGAATCTTCTAATCAGGGGTCAATAATGTGAACCCACTGTTGAAAGAGAAGAAGCCTACCATTGAGACATGCAGGCTCTAAGGTACTAAATGAATTCTAAATCTTGTTCCTGGATAATGAGTTGAAGTCGACAAGAAAAGACTCGTCATAGGAGGGCCTTGATGTATCCCCCATCAATGAAACGAAATATGTAACAGATTTGAAGTAGATCAAAGTATGAAGTTATTCAAAACTGACTCAGGGAAGGCCAACATGGTAGAAAATTTATAACTGCAGATGGCCGACTCGATAGAAGGATTGTTTAGGTTGGAATTCTCTCGAACATATGAATGACACGACAATTGTATTGGCATCATTGACTCAAGGAGGACCCAACATATGGACTTTGTAGATGGTCAAACAAGAGATCAATGGATTTCCCAACCCAGATACAATGATGAAAGGGGGTGTCATGTTCAAGAGCGACTATTACTGCCACTAACACAAATACAGAGACACATTTCTTTCCCAAATTTCCTCCACCATTTCTGGCGAGTACCTCTTTATTTTTACGCAAGCTTGAGGAGGATAACATATGCTTGTAAATGTAATCTCATCCTTTGGATGAGTCCCTCGGAGTATGTTTAACGAACCCTAAGAAAGAGTGGTTCGATCCCATATGGGTCTTTCGATGCTTGTTTAATGAGTCCAAAGAAATAAAACTAAGGGTTTTTTCATTTTTAGAGAGTCTAAAAAACACTTAAAGAGAACTTCATAAGGTCCTTTTTCGTAAGATAGTCTGACGAGACCAAAAAACAGATAACCCACCATTCATTAGATGTTTTCTTCAAATACTTTTATGAGCGTGAAAATAACAAAGTCGCTCGACCATGTTTTCATGTTTAAGGAGTTTGAAAAGAGCTTAAAGCATACTCCATAGGTTTTGTTTTTCAGATTACCAATGCGAGTTTGAAAAAACGACAAAATATTACTTGATTACATTCTCATGGTTTCACGAGCATGAGAAATAATTAAGACTGTGCTCAGAGTTTTTCCTGAAAAACCCTAAAATAATCTGTACATAAGAAAGATATGCAAAAACAAATAAAAAAGGATGGACGCTTGTTCAAATGTCTCGTCCTTAGACCTTTTAATCTGCAAAATCCAACTCTTTACCAAGTTGGTTAGACTTTTAGGGCATGGATAAAATATAAAAATAATATAGTTTTGGAATAAAAAGTGGCAAAAAACAATAAAATAGGCCTAAAACACCATTTTACCATTTCATTTGCAAATTTACCCAAATAATGCCCCAAAACCCTTTTTCTCCCCAAATTTCAACTGTCTATTGTGGAGCGTGTGGTGGATCATTTTGCGAGCCATCTCTATCAACCAGGTAATATTCTTCTTCTTTATCCTTTCATGGTTTCAAATTTTGTTTTCATTGGTCAAATTTGGATCTTAGGTCAATTTTTTGGGGCTACCTGCGTGTTGAGATCGTTGCAAGTCCACTGTATCTTGAACTGCGACAATCTTGCATTGTCACAGGAGACCCCATAGATAGGGTGCGATGACGTCGCTCTGCATGAAAGCGCAGCCCTGCAACGACCACAATAAAAAATTTGAAAATATAAACTAAACTAGAAAACCCCCATAAATGAATTTTTATGTTTCTAATCTTCTTTTAATGTTCCTTGGTAGGATTTCCTTGGTCAAGATGCTCGAGTGGTGTGAGAGAGAGCATGAGGAAAAGGATTATTTTTCTGGGAATGACCTAGGCACAATTATGGATCTAAGGCAATGTGGGTTACTCAAGTTTTTCAGGATTTAAGGCATGAGAGCCCAGTTGAGGCCGCTAGAGTATTTAGTTCACATGTGGGATGTGAATGAACATGCCTTTCGTGTGGGTGTTCATACACTCACAATAGATATAAAGGATCTATTATCTGAAAAGGTTGTCTCGCTATGGTTCATGGGTATCACTCACATACAATAGGGGTGGGGGTGAGACTATGAATTACTATGCTCGCCACCATTGTGTGCCAGGTATCGAAAAACACAGTGGCAAGGTAGCTATCATAGATGTCTAGGATTTACCATTGCGGACCATCCTTTACACAATTACCCTCATGGCAGGGAGTGCAGCTCCCCATATGGATTTTCAAATCCATTTTTAGTATGCGATAGAGTGCATGGAACCCAGGGTCTTCAACTGGTGTGATTGTGTCCTGAAAAGCATGAAAAAACAACTCACAAAGTGGCGAAAAGGTCAATTGAAGCAGTTTGGATACAGGTCCATTTTGGTGTCCTTATTTCTGGAGAGAGTTCTTGTCCTACGTCTGTAGGTGGAGTGGGATATAACATCTCCATAGGATCCACGGATGAAGAGGTGGGTGGATCTAATGGCTTGTCATGGTGGTGTTCCCATCGTCAAGTATGACGATAGTTTCTTCCAATAGCAGAGGAATCAGTTACTCATGGTGGAAGAATATGCATATGCCAGGATAGATTTTTGTGGGGATCCAGATTTATCTCTTCCTGAGGGATCCCAGTGGGGGGACATAGGTAAGAAGGAATTTTTTTTTTATATAATGTTTTTGATATTTTAATTATATAAAATGTTTTTTGTGTCATCTATCGAAGACTAGTCAAGTGCTCTTAATAATGTAGATGTGGGGCCTTATCGTCCTCCGGGATATTCTCCCATACAGAGGTGAGGAGAAAGAGGTGTTGTAGCAAGGGTAGTTGCTGTGGATCTTGAGGCTATTAAACAAAACCTGAAGGGACTAACCATGAATGCCCCTGATGCCACGGTGGATGAACTTCCTAGGCACTATCAACGCCACACARTGGGCGGATCTRCATCTATTGGTYGACTGCTTCGTAAAGTGGAACATGCAGTCACTTGTTATAGTGAGCAACATCCTTGATGATTTTTGTACATGAAGCCATGAGCTTCAATTTTTGATATTTTGGCTCTTGGACAAAGMAMTTTTTTGAAATGTTTATCGTTATTAATATAAAGTTCCTACCAACTTACTTGTTTTTGTAAATAGTGTGATTGGATTTATAAATGTCTCAAATGTATGTATAAAACATAATTAGCCAATGCATCTATCAATGTATTTAGACATCTAGGAATATGTTGATATTCAATGTAATCAAAATATCTTTCCAAGAGGCGAATTCGTAAATATACCCTTAACAAAGTAGGACTTCAGATGGAATAAATGTTACTCAACTGTAGTAATACTAACTGTGAATCAATTCGTACAATAAAATGACAGATGACAAGTGAAACGACGTCAGTTAAAAACTCGATAACTACACTGTATTCTGCTATATTATTAGTTGCACGACCAAGGCAAACACCATGTAGACTCATCAATTCATCTGTAGGTGCGTAGATTTCCCAAGAAGTAGACACTAAGTTTTGAGTACTGCGACTAGAACCATCAAAAAATTTGATATAGGGTAGTAAAGACACCGACATTTGGAAGCCAAACACAATGCAAGGTAATCAGCTGAAAGGTGGAACCAAAAACAAAAGGCACACAAGAGTATGATACACTAAAAATACACAACACTCATGCAAAATGGTTTAAGCACAATACTTATTCAAGTAAATCCCATTTCTGGGTTCACTCAAAGGAATTCCATCATAATATACCAGCTCATAGGCTCCTTTCTCCAACACTTGTTTGACAATATAAGGACCATGCCACATAGGTTCGAATTTACCAGACCCTAATGAGTCACAATCTTGTTCATAATGAAGAACCAAATCTCCCTTAGAAAAAAAACATTTGGTTTGACATGTTTGTCATATTGATCTTTGACACACTTTTTCTGAGTTTCAATGACTAAGGAAGCATCACAGTGGTTCTCTTCTAATTTCATAAAATACAAAAGATGTTCCTCTTTAGCCGAGGTGTTAGGGAGAAGTTCGAAAACTAGTTTCAAAGATGGGATTTCACATTCAAACGACAAAATTGATTCAAGACCATATACTAATTGGAAAGGTGTGAACGCTGTGGCAGACTTAACGAATGTCTGATAGTCCCATAATGTTGAGAAAAACATTGTGTGACAACTTGACTTGTGAATTCCTATCATCCCTCGAAGAATAGTAATAATAACATTGTTGATTGCTTGAACCTATCCATTGGCCTGTGAATAATAAGGGGTTGAGTTTTCACATCGAAGACCCAACTTATCGATAAGTTCAAACATCATGAAATTACGAAAATGACTACCATGGTCAGTGACAATGGATTGAGGGACACCAAATCTAGTAATGATATGATTGAATATGAATAATGCCATAGTTTTCCCTGTATTATCAAATGTAGGCATCGCCTCGGCCCACTTAGTGAAATAATCCATGGCTACAATGATGTATCGATGCCCCCCGATCGAGTGAGGGTTACATGTCATGAAGTCAATGCCCCATTTAGCGAATGGACCAACGAAAAATACAGGGTGAAGAGGAGAAGGATGAGATCGGATCTTATTGTTGTAGGTTTGACAAACGTGGCATTTCTGGATGACAACAATGCAATCCTTAAACAATGAAGGTAAAAAATAACCAACTCGTAAGATCTTTTGGGTAGTAACATACCCAGACATATGAGCGCCACATGCTCAAGAATGACAGTCATTCACATCTTTCTCCACTTCATCATAGGCGAGACATCATTGAAATATGGAATCAATACCACGACGGTAAAGGGTATCACCAAGGATAATGCATTGACGAGCTTGATATCGAATATGAAAACAATATGTACTATAAATATCAGGCCAAAAAGTTTGGGTTTAGAGATAAATGATAATATCTCCATACCATATGTCGTCAGAATTGATCAGAAAGAGAGGTTCATTAGGTAAGGAATCCTCTGCCACAATTTCTATTTCAGTAGAGGGAAGGTCACATATCAATTCGAAAAAAACCAAAGACATCTTTGACTTGGCGTATTCAAACTCCAAATCAAACTCTTGGAGAATAAATATCCATTTAGAGTATTTTCCCCCTAACAATTGTCGAGTAAGGATGTCTTGCAATCAGAAATGGCTATGGTTTTGAGTCATAAGATGTAGTGATGAAAACGTTGAACAACATGAACAACTAGCAAAGCCAGTTTCTTCACATGTAAATAGTTGGTTTCGGTGGTCGTGAGACTCCAACTCAAATAGTATATAACATGTCCATGATGCGAATCATCCTCTTGGACTAGAACCATAGCAATGGTAGAGTCTGAATCAACTAAGTGCATGAAATAATCTCGACTATAATCAGGTGGAAACAAAAGTGGTGTACGGGTCAAGGTGAGTTTCAAAGCTTCAAAGACTTTCTTGGCAGTGTCATCCCATACAAAATCATAAGATTTCTTAAGAAGTCGAGTAAATCCTTTCGTTAATTCAACATAATTGGGAATGGATCGACATAAATTTTTTTCCTTCCCTTGCAAACTTTGGAGTTGGCACAGTGTGGAAGGAGGAGGTAAATTGAGGATAACCTCAACCTTTAGAGGGTCCACTTTAATCCCATGTATAGACACGATAAAACCAAGAAGTCATTCGAACTCCACACAAAAAACACATTTGTGTGGATTCAATTGTATGCAATAATAAAAACAACATAAGAAAATGGCCTGTAGATGTGTCGGGTGATCTTGATGATGCATAGAATGCACTGCTAGATCATCTAAATAGGGTTGTACAATGTGCTTAATGTCATGAAAATCATAAGACATAGCGCGTTGAAAAGTCGCACCAACATTTTTGAGACCAAAATGTAGTTTCCGGTATGCGAAGGTTACCCAAGGGTAAATAAAAGTACTCTTATGTTGATCCCCAAGTAAAATATTGATTTGATCATAGTCGGAGAAACCATCCATCAAGGAGAATATTTCACTCCCGGCACAGTCATCAACAATCTGGTTAATGAAAGGGGTTGGATGATTGTGTTTGGGAGAATCTTTGTTTATATCTCTATAATATATACAAACACGGATCGTGCCTTGGTTTTTATTAACTGGAACAAGATTGGACACCCAATCAGTCAAAGCCACAAGATAGACAACACTGGCTTAAAGAAGTTTTTCAACTTCGAGCTTAATAGCAACAGATTTGCGTGGGTGCACTAAGCGAAGTCTTTTTCGAATGAGTTTAGTATCCGGGTAAGTCTTAATCTCATGTACAACAATATCTGGATCAATACCAGGTATTTCTTCGTAACTCTAGGCAAAAACGTCACAAAGTTCTTGGAAAAGAGATTTATAAGTACATACCTCATAAACAAAACATGAGACACCTATGTGAACATTTTCCAAAACTTTGGGTTTAATAGAGATATCAAGAGGGATGGTAAGTGAAATATTACCCAAGTTACCTTCATACAAAACATCATGTGTTGGTTCAGGAACAGAGAAAATAATAACAATGATAGACAGTGTCGAAATCCGTTGATAACTCTCTATGGTCTCGGGTTCCAGGAAGAGAATAGAATGATGATTTCCATCATCCCATGGGGTATCTTCCATGGACATAACTGTCATGATCATCTCATCAGTGGGAAATATCACATGAAATGGATCAAGAGACGTATCACAGAGAGAATGAGGAGAAGGAGTTGCCGATTGAATGGCCTGATGAGCTAATTCTACCGGACTCAAAGGAATTTAGTTGCCATAACGAAGACAATAATTAGAGCTAGGTAATATCCAAGGGTCATAAGACTCAGGGGTTTCAATAATAGTGGTTGATATCATTTTAATCAAAGTGACAAAAGGAGGAGGAATATCGGGTGGTGGAATGGGGAACACACCCATTAACATTGAATCTTTTAAAAGGACCACACCGACATTCTCATAACCAGGAGGTGTTTTTGAAATGAAAGGTAAATTGCTAGCACGTGAATCAGAATTAAAGAAATCCAGTTGATCAACAGTAATGACTTTTCCTTGGTGCAAGAAATGTAACACACAGAAAAGAGTAGAAACAACTACGTGCATGGAATCAATCCAACTATGGCCAAGTAGAAGGTTGTAATCAAGAGGTGCATCGGATACCTCAACTTCAAAATTAACTGCTTTACCTTCTAACATAATAGACAACAAAGGAATAACACCATAAGGTTTAAACCCTGTACCATTAAAAGCATTGAAAGTATTGTGTGACTCGATAAGGGTAGGAGAGCCAATATATTTCCAACAAGTAACATACATAACACAAGTCGAGGCTCCTTCTTCATTAACGGTTCGAAAAATATTCTTGTTTTCCACAACAAATTGTATCTGAAACGCTAATTGAGGAGGAAGCCTTGGAATATGATCATCCAAGTCAAAGATTATTAAATTGGTATTGGTAGGATCAATTCCACCAATATCCTTTAACATCGCCTTCCATTGAGTAGGAAAACTATGAAGGACCTCGAGAGTCGACATCACAGAGGGTGCTTGCACAAGGTCTTCCACAATACTGTAATTTTGGGAAGCGAGTGGGTGAGGATTAAACGACGACTTTCAAACAATGCCCTTGGGAGGAGGACGAAGAACTGTATCTAGGCCTGGTCGTTTGAGATGAAGAGGAGATGAAGAGGACCGTTTGGAGGTTAAGTTGGTGGAGGAGGTTGAACCAATGAAGGTGGTGAATCATAAAATTTCTCTTTCGAAGGAGAATAATATTTGGCTTGAGTCACGATTGCAACATCATTCTTCGTGGAGTCACCAATACACATAAGTACATAATACATGGTAGAGGGAGAAGGTTGGTCATGAATGACCAATTGGGCCTGTTGTTGAGAAGGAAATGGTTGTGACAAGACGACGGGTGTAGGAGGTGTCCCGGTCCCTTGCAGGAACTTAGTAACCTCAGCTCATCGTGGACAATATTTCGTATAATGATCCTCACCACAGATAAGACAAGGATAATGAGGTTTGCATTTGTCTTTGTCAGCTGTAGGCTAGGTTTTGGGTTTCTCATATTGTTGATTATTATTTTTTTCCTCCTTATTCTTACACTTCCCTTTCTTTTTATTTTGATTTTTACCAGTAGGTGTAGATTGAACCGAATTAACTTTAGAAGTTTTACCAGGAGAAGGAGTTGGAGGAATGGTATTCTGTACATTAGGAGTAGTACACTTGGGATTGGAATGACTGGCTTGTTTAGATTGAGTCTCAGCATGAAAAGTTCCAATCACGCCACCAACAACATGAGAAGCTACTAGAGGTGTTGGGGTTGGATTCGTAGATGGATGAGGAGCATCAAGGATCAAGTCATATAGTGTTCCCGTTTGTGAATAAACGATATCCAAGTACTAAGCACGACTAGTCGCTTGCTCTTTAGTGACGACACCACCCATGGAAAAATCACAGGATATAGGACCAATGAGTGACTTGGTAAACCACTCAGCCAACAGTTGATCAAGAAGGGGAACTTTGATTAAGAGTCTTCTCCTCCTCCATGCATGAATATGATCGGAAATGTGAGTAGAAGAGGATTGTTTAAATGAACTCAACATTTCAGTTCCTGTCTCATATCATATTGGCAATTGGTAATGCGTTAAGAATGCCATAGCTAATGTATTGAAGTCATTAAAGAATCCTCATGGTAACTCAATATACCATTTGGCTGGAGAACCCGTAAGAGTTCATTGGAAAAGACGTAATCTTATAGA
>JASDQU010272868.1:0-15200 GCA_032191745.1 Picea mariana
ATTAGACCCATGTCACCAATGATAAGGCTGATATTAGTGAAAGAAAACACCGAGAAGAAAGAGGACTATGAGTCCCTTATTCCTCCAAGGGAGGGCTCTTGGACCCCCACAAATAAGCTCTTCTTACAACTTTGAAAATGAAAATGAAAATGGTGAAATAATTCTTTGCTAATCCACTCAAGGGGTGAGATGGATTGCCCAGTGCAATGATGAAAGTATGCTCTTGGTAAAGATAGAAGATTCCTCAAGAGAATAATGGCTTCATAACTTTTCTATGAATTCCTTGAAAAATGAAGTGTATCCATGGCCTTTTTATAACATTCATTTGAGGTATTGTCCAACTAGTTTGTAGTGTGTAAAGAGGCTAATTAGGGCATTTCTAGGTCTTCGACCAACCACCCAGTCGAATCCAGTCCATATTTGAGTGTCAAAACAACTTGGAAGCTAAACCAGAAGTGGGTGGGAGGCCTACCACTCTCATAAATGTGTCATTTCTCAGGTGCGCGACTTTTTGCGACAATAGTCGTGCATCGTGGGCATGTGCGTGAATTTTGCATTTTTGTTTTGTGCATGTGCATGCGCGCCCTGTGTCTTCATAGCACCCTTTAATTTTTGCACTAGTTGTATAGTTTTTGACCCTTTGGAAATGCTTTTGTGTTAATTCGGGTCTATGGGTGACCTCATAACTATTTGACGATGCTGAATTCTTGTAACCATTTGCGGACGAAATTTTAGTGATAATAGATGCCCCTTGATGGATGAGATTAGGAGCATAAGTATAGCCAAAATCCATCAATGTTTCTTCTACTGGGAGTTCTATTGTAAGAGAGAGAAATAGTGGGATTGTCAAGAGTTACCCGTTGGAGGGAGAAGGGAACCTGTAGAACCTGACCTTCCATAAGGTGTGTAAAAATAATCTGTGTACAAATGAGGCAAGCATGCCCCATGCTCGTGTCATGTAACTCAAAAGAGGAATGAAGTGTTGATGTAGAAAACTACAGCGCCCTCGGGGGTGGTCGTGATAAAGGTAGAAGACAATTCTTGTGAGGAACATACTCTGAAAAGTAGGCAGTGAGATCTGTAAGAAGTATCACAGATTCTGTAGGCATTGATAGCCTAGCCAAGTTCAGAGGTTTTTGGTGAATATAAGAAATAACTGCAATAGTCGCAAAGTAAGACCCACCATAACATGAGAAAGTGTTGACGTTGAATGTTATGGGGGTCAATGATAGTAGGGAGCAATTGTTGTTCTCCCTGTGCCGTCCAAGATCTCTTATTAGTAAGGTAATGAGAGTCAAGATACTGTCGCCCTTCTGGAAAACTGTGTTGATGTCGACAAAAGGGGGACGCGACTCCCAGAAGCAAAGAGCTTCCTGAAATCTATTAGTTCAGGTTAGGAACTGGAGGAGGTGCATGGTTGAAGTCAAGATGTATGGAGACTCAAGACTACCCTTGGTTGGGGGTATATGCGAAGTATAAGTGCCCGCAATCGTTCAACTAAGTCGAGTGTCAGGGGGACAACAAGATGTGGGATAAGTTGTGCCAGAGGCGGGACAAAGTGAACAAACTCAGAGGGCAGAGGTAAGTGACCTGTGGGATACTCAGAGGATATGGATGATGTCAACAAGGGAAAATGATAAGGAGTTCCCCAACCAAGGGCGACATGGGTTGCGTTTGCCAAAAAAGGGAAGAAGGTCGCCAAAGGTGACGACAAAAAGGTAATGTAAATGCTGAAAACAAAGGCGTTTGTACAATAAATAAAGAATAATTTGGGATGAGTGTACAAATACAGAAATGGGTGCCCCAATGTAATATGGTTGGTCCATGTAGGGCATGATTTCCTTGGAGAACTGGTGGAGGGTGGGGGGCCCCTTGGGTGGGTTTCTGTATGAGGTAGGTGAAATGAAGGGAAATTTGCAGAGTGGCACACTGATTGTGGATGAAATGGATGGTTCATGATACTGTGGAGGTGCAGTAAAAAAAAAAACTGTGAAGAGATAATCTGGGAGTCCGGTGGGAAAGCTAGCAAAATGAGGAGATGGAGTATGTGGCTAATTCGCGACAGGATGGAAGACTATCGAGACTCCCATCCCTAAAGGGTTTTGAAAAATAGCATGAGTGTCAAAGGCGCAAAAGGGTGCTATGAATGAGACAACTCATGTGGGTAAGAGTGCTATCGGATGACAGTACCGAAGATGCAAATGGAGGTGTTGGTACTGCAGAGCTAGAGATGGGGATCCTAGAGGCAAATGTCAGAGGGTGTGACTGGAGATGCAAGTGAGATTCAGAGGGAATGACTACATGCCAGTGTTGAGTATATACCTGAAGGGGTTGTGTTGATGTATGATGACCAAGTACCTGCACACATGAAAACCAAATACCCGACGTGAACCATATCTGAAGAGAATCGAACATACGAGCATTTATTTGATAATTTTGAATATGAGCATGCATACCTGGTCGGGTATGAAAAAGAAAAATGGTGTCCCAGGGGCTGAGGATGAAAAGTGGCCTGGGGACTGTTGTGATGTAGATGCTGAGATGCCGATCTTGTGGCTGAAGATGGATTGGGGAATGGACACCCGGAGCTCCCAGAATGGTGAGTGGAAGTTTGGAGAAAAGGCCTATATATAGTTGTAGGGTCCACATTGCCACCGCATTTGTACTTGCTGCTATAGTGACTGGATGAGAAGTATTCAGAGGAGATTTGGAGATTCCGAGAGGATGAGGCATCCGATCGAGGACCAGCAAGCTTTAGGTTAGTAGTCTGATCATCCTGCATAGAAGTAGGGTTTCCATTTTTGGGCAGGACCTGTACGGAGGGTCGTATAGGGGGTTATATGGTTGTGGGCCCCCACGTGCGCGGGCGATCTAGAAGTATGCGTGCACAAGTGCGTGCCTACCCACCGGATAGGCGTGCATGGGGGCACTTGTAAGGGGGGAAAAGGCACACATTATGTGCACGCTTGTTGGCTACATAGCCGTGCATGTGTGCACAACTGTGTATTGGACAGGGGTGCTTTGATGCATGCTTGTGTTTGTGATAGGGGCGCATGAAGGAGCCCCTGTAGGCTGAGCAGGCATGCACGCGTGTGCGCCTGTAGGATGGACAGGTGTGCCTGAGTGCGCGCCTGTGGAGTGGACAAGTACGCATATTTGCACGCCTGTGGACTGAACAGGCGCACATGTGTGCACACCTGTGGCTTAAATAGCTGCACCTTGGAGGCAAGGTTGACGGGTGTAAAACTTATCTTTTTAATGTTGTTTATGGTCCATGTGGCTAACCTAGGACTGTTTTATGTGGCTATAGGCGATCTTTTTTCATGATTTCGGTTGGGTGGCGAGAGCAGGATTGGTCCCAACTGAGAGATGTCATGGTGATTGAGGATCCGGGGGTTCGTGCGACTTTGGCAGCCTGTGGGCTGATGAAGTTCTTTGAGTACCCGTTGATACGGGCGCAGGAGTATCTCCTGCAATTCGTTATTCAGATGTGGATTCTGGACCTGCATTGTTTCATGGTGTGGGGAGAGCAGATTGCCTTCACTGTGGTGGAGGACATATATTTTTTGACTGGGCTCCCGTTTCGGGGAACGAACCTACAGGCAGAGTGGGTGTTACCTAGGGATGTGGTTCTAGTGACAGTGGGCCGGAGGATTTGTTCGAGGGTGAACTTTATGTTGGGTTCCATTGTGAGCATTGGGGCGATGGATGCTCAAGCACATCGTTGTATAGCATCAATTATTGTGAGAGAGTATGGGTCCCTTGCGACTCAACGGATCAGTGGTGGTCAACTAAGTGTGATGGAGAGGGTATTGGTCGGTTGGCACTTCGCCTGGGGGCTTACACTGCATGCCAGGATGGTAGGGCAGGTGGACCATTGTCGGTCCACTGATATAGGAGATTTTTCCTTTGGGTCCATCCTAGTGGTCTGGTTTTTGGAGAGGGTGCCTATGTTGCGCCCTAGGATTTTATTGGGTGCTCCTAGGGCACGAGAGCCACGAATGAGGTGGTGGTCGACTATTTTGCTTCGCCACGGTGGTGGCGAGGGCAGCCACTTCTTCACAACTGAGGCAACGCAGGTGTGGCGACAGATGTTGCAGGTGATATTGTAGTTCCCATATGTGGGTGTTGACTTTCGGAAGGATCCAGACATGGTGTTACCTCTAGGGGAGGTTTTTGATCATCGAGGTATGTTGATGAGTTTGATATATATTGTTTGTTTTTGAGATAGCATGACCTGTGTATTTGGTAAAGATGATGATACTATCTGTTGTTTGTTTGTATGTGTAGATGTGGCACCTCGTGGGTGTGAGGTTGAGTTGCTGAGGGCGCCGAATCGCCAGGAGCCGGGGAGACAGCCGCGGGGAGGGTCGCAGGTAAGAGAGAGACGTCAGTATGAGGACGTTGAGGCAAGACCAGCTGAGCCTGAGAGAGCAATGAGGAGATGTTGGTTTGATGACCCAGGTGTCGAGCCATCACATGCTCCTCCAGCGGATGCCAGAGTATATTTTGAGGATATACGCCGTCGCCTGGAGGCAGTGCTACAGGGCATGCCTGAGGGCATGTGGTTGCGTATCCAGGATGAGGGCATCCTGGAGAAGTGTGGGGGAATTCTGTCACCGTGGTACGACGAGCAGCAGTAGCAGGTGCTACTATGACTGGACGGTTACCTCCCGGTCAGGAGGGGCCAGTAGTGGGTGGGGGACCACCACCTGAGGGAGGGGCAGGAGGTGGTGCTCTAGAAGCACCTTGAGTGGTGCTCTATGTATTTTTGTATATAGGCTGGTGAGCCCATTTTGTACCGAGGTGCTTCACTGGCCTACAGATACTTGTATTTTTGTATGTAAACACTTGGATGGCACTGTGGACCATCTTATATATACATGAGTATACATTTTGAGATCTAGGTGATGTTTACATGTGTTTTGTTAATGTGTTGATGATGTCTAATCTATATATGCTGTGACAGGTTGTTGATATGTTTATGTATGTGTAGAGGTATCTTAATGTGATATATGCCAGTCTAACACAATATTAGCTAAGTTATCTATTATTTGATTCAATTGTCTTGGAATATGTGTAAATGTAATGGAATCAAAATGTCGAGATAAAACTCTAACCTGCAGGTATTTGCGAAAGAGGCAAGGATCGCGTACGCAGTACACATTGTTGAGCTAAAGAATGACTAGTTGAGAGTCGAGCAAGATGATAAGGTGACGAATACGATGATGTTGGGCATCAATGAGGAGGCCAATGACGGTAGTGTATTCGGCTTGGTTGTTGGTGGCTGAACCCAAACATATGCCACTCGAATGGAGCATTTCATGTGAGCGGGTATAGAGGGCCCAAGCTGCCGAAGCGAGATTTTGTGTCCAACGACTGGCACCGTCAGCGTAACTGATGTGGTAGGCCGGTGGATGAAGCATTTGTCAATAGCACAAATGATAGTTTAGACATGAGGGATGGAAAAAAGGATTAAAAACACTATAAATGAAATAAACTAAAGTAGAACTGCTACGTTTAGGCATAAAAATTCTTTAAGTATAACCCTTTGACGGGTTCTTTGAGAGAGAGGTCATCGGGAGAGGCCAGGATGTATGTGCCTTTGGTGAGACAATGTTGGATAATGTATGGGCCATGCCATAGTGACTCGAATTTTCCATGAACAAAGGTATCATGAGCGATATCATAAACAAGGACGAGGTCACCTTCGTGAAATGAGAGAAGGTTGACATGTTGATCAAAGGTGGCCTTTGATCATTTTTTAGCTGCCTCATTGTTCTGTAATGAAGATTGACGATCTTCATCCAGGGATTCTAAGTTCAGCAAGTGTTGCTCCATGGGAGCAGTGTCGGGTAATAGCTCAATTGCGGTGCGTAAGGTGGGAATTTCGCACTCGATGGGCAGAGTGGCCTCAACCCCATGGACTAGATGAAATGGTGTGAAACCAGTGGTTGTTTTCACAGTCGTATGGTAAGCCCATAGCATGAAAAATAACATATGATACCAATCGGTCTTATGTTTATTAACCGTGCACTGTAACATGGTCTTGAGGACCTTGTTAATTGCTTCTACCTATCCATTAGACTAAGGGTAATATCGTGAGGAAAACTCGTGGGAGAATCCTAACCAAGATGAGAGTTCAACAAAACTCTCATTCTCAAAGTGTTTCCCATGATCGGAAACTAGTTGGAGTGGTACTTCAAAGAGGGATATGACGTGGTTAAAGAAAAAACGCGTTGCCGTGTCAGCGGTATTGTTGAAGGTGGGCATAGCTTCCGCCCATTTTGTGAAGTAATCGACTGCAAAAAAAATGTATTTGTGGCCATTGCTGGAGGGGGGATTACAAGTCATGAAGTCGATGCCACATTTACAAAAGGGGTCAGCAGTAATGACTAGATGAAGGAGAGCAGGTGGTGCTCATGCTTTGTTGGCATAAAGCTGACATTTCTCGCATCGTCTCACGGCATGAATGCAATCATGGAACAATGTAGGCCAAAAGTAACCTGCTCAGATAATCTTCTGAGCAGCAGACATTCCCCAAAGATGGCCCACACATGCGCCGCTATGGAAGTCGTTCAAGACTCTGTCGGCCTTGTCAATGGTTAGGCATCGATGAAGAATGGTGTCGACCCCTTGCCGGTATAAGATGTCTCCGATGAGGAGGTAGTGGGGGGCTTGGTGGCGAATACGAAGACGATCATCTTGGTAAAGGTGGTTACCGAACTTGTGAGTTCGAAGGTAGGCGAGGAGGTTGCCATACCAAGGATCATCCGAAGTGATGTAAAAGAAGTATTCGTTGGGAAAGTCAATATTGACGGGGGCACTGGTAATATCAGGGGGGAAGGTCGTGATGAGTTCGGCAAGGATGAGAGCTTTCTTACTCTTGGGTTTTGAGAATTCAAGATTGTACTCCTGAAGGATAACGATCCATCGGGAAAATTTTCCATTAATTTTTCGACGACTGAGCAAGTATTGCATAGGGTTGGAATCTGCTACGACTTTAGTTGTGTGAAGCAGAATGTAATGACGTAGTTTCTAGACTACGAGGACGACTGTAAGGGCTAGTTTCTCTTTATGTTTATACTTCAGGGGTGGCCCTGAGAGGTTTTTACTAACGTAATAAATGACATGCTCATGATCATGATCACCGATTTGAACGAGAACTCCTGCTACTGAGACAGTTGAGGCTGATATGTAGAGGATATAGTCACGATTGTAGTCGGGTGCACTAATTAAAGGGGCGTTGGAGAGCTCCATTTTAATATCGTCAAATGACTTTTGGGCATGTTCATCCCAGTAAAATGGGATGTCATGGTGTATTAAGTGAAGGAAACCATGTGCGTGAGTGGTGTAGTCTGGGACAAATCGTCGTAGAATGTTAGCCTTTCCTTGGAGGCTCTGGAGTTGACGTAAATTCTAGGGAGGTGGAATTTTGGTGATAGCTTGGACTTTGAGGGGGTCCACTATAATACCTCTTTGGGAAATGATGAATCCGAGGAGGCGCCCTGCAGTGACGCAGAATATGCACTTGAGGGGATTCAAGCGAATGTTGTACTGATGGCACCGTTGGAAGATGATCTGTAAATCATCAAGATGTTGGGTGCATTTCTTGGATCGAGCTGTGAGGTCATCCAAGTATGCAAGGATGATATGAGACAAACGGTGAAAAATGTATGTCATAGCCTGTTGGAAAGTTGTGCCAACATTCTTTAGTCCAAACGACATGACACAATATGCAAAATTACCTCAAGGGGTAGTGAATGCAGTTTTGTATTGACCGGCTGGGTGAATTTGGATTTGATTATAACCAGAGAAACTGTCCATGAAGGATAGAGCCTCATAGCCTGTGCATTCGTCGATAATTTGATCGATGAAAGGAATTGGAAATTTGTCTTTGGGACAGGCGTGATTGAGATCACGAAAGTCTATGAAAATGTGGATAGTGCCCTGTTTTTTATTAATAGGTACAGGGTTGGAAACCCATGAGGTATAGGTGATGGGGTAGATGAACCCAATCACGCGTAATTTGTCAATCTCATCTTTGATGGCCGCTGCTTTGGATGGGTGTAGTGGTCATTGTTTTTGACGAACTGGTGTAATGTCGGGCTAGGTGTCGATGCAATGTTCGACGATAGAGGGATCACGGCCATGCATTTTTGTGTATGACCAAGCAAAAATATCCCAATATTCCTGGAAGAGGGCTTTATAGGAAAGGATTTCTTGAGGAGTGCAAGTGGCTTCAATAGTGATTTCCTCGATGATGCCATTTTTTATGGAAATGTCGATTTTGATGGTCGGGGAAATTTTGGCCATGTTTCCTTCTTCAAAAGCATCAGGGGAAGGAATGGGGTTGTTGAACCAGTCAATATGCCCTGATGGGATAAAATCCTTGGTTTTGACCGCGTATATGGGGTGTTGGTTTGGAGGCGTGGAGGTTTCCTGCGGAAAGAAGAGTGCTCGGTGGTGTAGCGCATCCCATGGGTAGTCGGGGGTGTTTAACTCTTTGAGTATTTCCTCATCACAGTGGAATTGGTGGGAATACAATGGGTAATGAAGAGTGATATCAGTGACTGTTGTCATGTGGCTGCCCCCTGGTGATGAAGAAGCAGGGGGAAAGTCGCAATGGAATTGCGATGGTTCGCTCGACATAAACCAAATATCGAAATATTGAGGAGTACCTGGGGTAGTTGGATGTAAAATTTTCGTAGGGAAATGAGCGGGAGAATTCGGGGGATTTGGGGGTGAATCCTCGGATAAGTCATCCAAGAACCATGGAGGTGTTGGGAGGGCCTTGGGTTCAGGAGAAATGATATGAAGAATCTCTAGTGACGAGTGTTAGGACCCTACAATGTACCTTTTTGTTCACACTTTTTGCTACCATTACATCCTTTTTCCACTCACATTTAAACTTACATTATCACCTTACCCTATCTTTCCAAAGGTATATAACGTCTCTTCTATTTACTATATGTTTAATTTGTTTTTCATATAATTTTACATTACTCTCATACTTAACCATCGATTAGAAACATATAAGTGCTCAAACAGTTCATTGCAGATTATCGTTGTTGTTTGAAGGCCCGCTGCTGAAACAGTCAACACGCAAATCCAGTGGCTGAAACAGTCCATGGTCTACGATGCTAAAACAACAATTCACACAAAGAATAAGTTGTTACACTCTCCGTGGTGTACGATGTTGAAACAACAATTCATGCAAAGAAGAAGTTGTTACACTCTCCATGGTCTATAATGCTAAAACAACAATTCACACAAAGAAGAAGCTGTTACACTTTCCGTGGTCTACGATGCTGAAACAACAACTCACACAAAGAAGAAGTTGTTACATTGACCACAATAGCCGCACCTTGAGACAAAATTAAGCATCACTGCTACTCGAGACCACATTGCTGAAACAGTCAAAACGCAAATCTTGTTACTGAAATAGCCCGCGATTTGCGATACTAAAACAGTAGACAATAACAGTAACAAGAAGATAAATAAAGAAGCTGTTACACCAGCCGTAACAGCTACACCCAACTATTGTAATAGCATTTTGTTACGGGAGACCAGGATATCCTATTCCAATATAGAGATCAGATCTGACTAAGAATAGGACTCAGATGTGCACATGTAATTTGATGATCAATTGTATAGAGAGGATTCTCCTCTTTAAATAAGAGGAAATCATCATTAGAAAGAGACTTTTGGGGGGCTAAGAAAGGAATTACAGATAAGGATGTGTTTACTTCAGACATTGTAACATGATACAGTTGACAAATGAATAAAAGATTGTTCTGAGCATTTCTTTCTAGTTCCTTTCGTTTAAGGGGAATCTTGTGAGAAGGGAGGGCCCACCTTCTTCACAAGATTCACCCATTAGCTTTGTAGTGTGTTAAGTGTTATTTCTATTCATGCTTTGATTAAATTCTGTTTTACTGAAACTCTACTTTACTGAACTCTGTTTTGCTGAAACTCTACTTTACTGAACTCTGTTTTGCTGAAACTCTGCTTTACTGATTGTTACATTGTTTTCATATGATTCATGCTTGGGTAACTATTAATCATTCTAGTTAGCAATCATGTTTGGTGAATTTATGAAAGTGTGATAATCAGGGACAGGTGCTGAAGATTCCTGCTTGGGGAATAGGGTCTTGTTCTCTGTTAAGAGTTAGTTAGCCTTCAGTATGTGTCAATCATTTCGATTAGTAATGAGTTCATGAAAGTGTGATGATCGGAAACAGGTGCTGAAGATTCCTACTTGGGGAATAGGGTCATGTTCTCTGTTATAGAATAGTTGGTCTTTCCTTTTGCAGTATCCTAAAAGATTTCTTTCCTAGGTTGTTATTTCTTAATGTAATCCAGGATTCTTTGGATAATTATTTCTTTAAACTTTGAACTCTGCAATAGGTAGGTTTCTTTTCTGTAATTCAAAGTAGAACTTCAGTTTGTTCAAGGGAAGGTGTGATTAATATACTTTTACTACAACTCTAGATTGCTTTTGAGATTGAGCATATACAGTGTGTGATTACCTTTGAAATAAACAAACTTCCCTGGGTTGACAATTTATGTAGCACTTGATTGTTTAGTTAAATAAGCAATTATAGTGACCAACATTTTGGCGCTATTGTCGGGGAAGGTAATTATAGATTTCAAAAGAACTTATGTTCTTTCAGATATAAAGATTGCATGAGAGGACGGGGAGACCCCAAAGAAATTGACCCCATAGGTGGCAGAGGTAGAGGAAGAAGAGGAAGAAAGACTTATATCGACGAGATTATATCAAAATCTAAATCTGTTGCTCCTCAACAACCAAACTCTCGGAAAATGAAATCCAAACCTTCCTTTCAAGTAAACTTTGAAATGGGGAAAGAGGTTTGGAGTCCTGAGACAGTCGAGAAACCAGCAGGAAACATTGAGGACAGAGCAAGCGCAGTAGGGGAGAAAACAAAAGAAAACATGGATGAGTATAATGAAGAACTGCATCATGAAGAACAGGCAGGTCCTGAAAGAGAGGTAAATGATGAAAACTCTTTTTCCACATTAGGATTTCCTATTGGTGATCTTCCTAGAGGGGTAGCTCCCATGAAGAACATTCCACTCTCAACGCTACCTAACTTTCATGGTTTATCTTCAGAGGATCTTGATGAATTCCTTTTTGAGTTTGACATATTATGCAAAAGTTATGATTACATTTCCAATGCTAAAAAATTAAAGCTATTTCCAGCAACATTGAAAGGAAATGCACTAAGATGGTTCATGAGTCTTGGAGGTCATGTAATCACAACATGGGATCAGATGAGACATAAATTCTTGCATAAATATTAGGACTATTTTCGAACAAGAGAAAAGAGGGAGGAACTATTCAAGATGATACAGAAAGAGGATGAAAACCTGGAGGACTTTGTAGAAAGGCTACAGTATAATCTACAA
The DNA here is from genome assembly GCA_032191745.1 of Picea mariana. Classification (NCBI taxonomy): domain Eukaryota; kingdom Viridiplantae; phylum Streptophyta; class Pinopsida; order Pinales; family Pinaceae; genus Picea; species Picea mariana. The sequence continues at coordinate 11,434 of JASDQU010272868.1, forward strand.
AGATCCAATCACCTCAATGTAAGTAAAGATATTCTTAAAACAATATTACTAAAAGGAGTAAGGGATGACTGTCTAGATATGATGAATATGCTTAGAAAAGGGGACATATCTAAAGAATCATATGATGGAATTGTTAACCTATGTAAAAGATGTTCAAGAGGAGCTTCAAGGAATAGATCAAATAGCAGGGATACCACATTTTCAAGAGTTTAAAAATCAGCCAGTGGGGGAGCAACAAGAGCCAAAATAGGTAATTTACTTGAAGGTTTTAAAACTGAAATGTTAAGCTCTTTTGTCTTACAAATTGATACCCTGCAAATTCAAAAGAAACAAGCCGAAGCAGAAGAAGCTCTGTCCATCTTTTGTTCTAAATGAAGACAAGCACCCATGAAGGGAATGTCCATTGGACAAAAAGCCAATCTGCACCATTTGTGATAAGGATCATGAAACTCAACAATGCCCTTCTTTACCAGGAATCAAGGTAGCATTACAACCAACTGATGAAGAAGCTGAAGCTATCTATCTGCTGACACAGAGAAGGCAATGACAACTGCGGGGACAAGGTATGAACCCTAATATGCCATTTACACCTTATAATCGTTGGAATAACTATCCTTCTTTTAATCAAATGAATTACCCTCCCTATAATCAAATGAAATACCTAAATCAAATGAATTACCCACCCATGCAACAAACTAACCCTCCCTTTGTTGATACATCAATGTGGACTCCTTGGCCTCCACAACAACAACAACTGTATCTGAACCAATGGAATCCAAATTAGAGAGGGAAACAACCCCTGTTCCCAAATCAATTACCTCAATCACAATTTTTGCAACCACTCTCCTTACCATCAGGTACTCCACCAAACAATCAAATAATGAGGCCCAAACTACCTGTACAACCTAACCCTAACCCCAACAATAAAGCTGTGCAGTGCATTGATATTCATAACCAACCTACATTTTCTCTTCTCCCTGCGCAATGCAATGATATTTATTTGCGATCTGGGAGAATAGTAGAACCTATCATAGCTGATGTTACCTCTTCTGATAAAGAGGAAACACACGAGCATGATGTACCTAAAGAGGTACAATCATCCTCTAACGCTGCTGCTGAAACAACAAAAGCACCATTTCCTGAGCGTTTAGCTTTGACTAAAATGCCTAAGCCACCTGCTTTCAATCTTCTAGGGGAATTACAAAACCTTTATGTCAAAATTTCTCTATCACAAGCACTCCAAGATGTACCAATATATGCCAGGACTATGCGAGACATTTGTGTTAAGAAACTTGGTAGGAAAATTAAAGATCCCCTTACAGTTCATGTCATGGGCGATTTATCTGCACTAATGTCAGGTAAAGTTCCCCCAGTTAAATATGGTGATCTCGACCACCCTACCATCTCAATACAAATTGGAAAAATGATAATCCCTCGAGTCCTAGTAGACTTAGGTGCCGCTATCAATATTATGACTCTGGAAACCTCACAACTGTTACAACTGCATAATGAAATCAGAGACACCCCAACTATCCTAGAATTAGCTGACCGTTCTACAATCAAACTGGAGGGAGTCATTGAAGACCTACTTATCTCAATGGAATCCTGGAATTATCTTGCTGACTTTGTGGTATTACAACCTAAAACAAAGTTGGGGGGCCACCCTCTAATTTTGGGCAGGCCTCGACCATGGATGATTTTAGGGGCTGAATTTCGCTCGTGGGCTAATTTTCCATGGTTTTTCCAAAAACAAGATTTTCTATTTTAAAAATGATTCGCCCAAATTCTATAGGATAAAATTATTTTACCTTAAAAATCACCAAAATTTTATAAAAACTATATAAAATACTTAGAAATTTGAATATTTTTACAAAAATATCACCAAACGTTTATAGTTGACATATGAAGGATTAGTAAGGTTCGCCAAGGTTTCTACATTTTAAAATAATTTTTCATCCTTAAAATCATCCCTAGCCTTGGCTAGCCACAGAAGACACTTTTATCAGGTATAGATTAGGTTCAATGACAATTTCCAATGTTTACGAGACTAAACAACTTACCCTCTACCCTCACGGTACACCCTTGATTAATAATGATAATTCTGTATGGGTAGACTTTGATTATCAACTTATTCAACCCATATTGACTATCGGACAAGCCCTAAGCCTTAATGATGCAAATGAGGATGAAGTAATTAATAATTTTATTTGTGAACCCTCCTCCGTGACTCCAGAAACTCATAACCAACTAGCTTCACTTTTGGAGTCAGATAATCAGGAAAACCTTGACTCTGAAAACCCACCTCAAACATCTGCCACCATCTCTTCTAAAAGCATATCAGTAGAAATTGAACCTGGCAAAACACTGAACATAAACTCCAACCTGACAGATGCTGAAACACAACAATTAATGAAGTTACTTCTTGAACATAAAGAAGCATTCACATGGGACTATACAGATATGAAAGGAATCTCTCCCGAATTATGTACTCATCGTATATATATCAAGGAAGATTGTCGACTGATCTGCCAATATCAACGACAAATGAACCCTAATTTAAGAGAAATCCTTAAAGAAGAACTTCAAAAATTGCTCAATGCAGGGTTTATATATCCTATATCGGACAGTGAATGGGTTTCCCCGTTGGTAATAGTTCCTAAGAAAAATGGAAAATGGAGAGTATGTGTGGACTACAGAGCCTTAAATAAAGCTACTAAAAAATATCACTTTCCATTTCCATTCATTGATCAGGTCTTAGATAGTTTGTCAGGGAAGAAATTTTTCTCCTTTTTAGATGGTTTCAGTGGGTATAATCAAATCAAAATTGCACCCCAAGACCAAGATAAAACCACTTTTACTAGCCCTTGGGGAACTTTTTCTTATAGAGGTCTCCCATTTGGACTATGTAATGCACCAACAACCTTTCAAAGAGCAGTTATAGGAATCTTCTCTGATATGCTTAATGACTCTATGGAAATTTTTATGGATGATTTTACCCCTTATGGTGTTTCTTTTCAGGAAGCACTACAAAACCTTGAGAAAGTACTTAAACGATGTATACAAGCCCACCTCTCCTTAAGTATAGAAAAATGTCATATGATGATGAGTGAAGGAATAGTGCTTGGGAATTTTATTTCATCTCAAGGAATCCAGGTGGATCCATCAAAGATACAAGTTATTAAAAATCTTCGTATTCCCAAAACCCAAACAAGGTAAGAAGTTTCTAGGACATGCTAGATACTACAAAAGATTTATCAAAAAAATTTCCAAAATAGCTTCTCCCTTGTTTGTGTTACTGATGAAAAATGCCGAATTCAAATGGACTAATTCTTGCCAGGAAGCATTTAATACACTTAAACATCAGTTATCTACAACTCCTATTCTAAGAGGACCTGATTGGAAACTTCCCTTTCACATATCCTCTGATGCTTCAGATACTGCAATAGGAGCTGTCTTGGGACAAGAAGAAAATCATCTCCCTGATGCTATCTACTTCATTAGCAAGAATATGACTCCTGCTGAACTTAACTATACCGTTACCGAAAATGAATTCTTAGCAGTTATCTATGCTATTAATAAATTTCGACATTACATCACTAGCTACTCTACTCTTGTCCATACTTATCACTCAGCTATCAAATATCTAATGAACAAACCTATCACAAATGCTAGAGTCACCAGATGGTTACTATTATTGCAAGAATTTGATATTACAATTGTAGATAGACCAGGAAAAGAAAATGTAGTTGTTGATTTCCTTTCTCGGT
>JASDQU010272869.1:4569-15200 GCA_032191745.1 Picea mariana
GACCTCTAGGTAGTGAATTCATACACTCACATTGTACTCCAACCCTATTTTTGAATATTTTGAAGTTATTTCTTGAGCTCTGAAGACCTCATCTCCAGCCATCACGCGTTATTGGCTTCTTAAACATGGATACTATACTTGTGTATATTTGATTTTGAGATGTAGATCCATTGTGTATTTCTCAAGGCTACACTTTATATAGTTATATGACATGGATATGGAGTGTATTTGATTGGTAGCCACAATTTATTTCATCCCGAGCATGGGTATGCCCACCGCAGAGAGACAATTGTTATTTTTTCATATGGCACCTCCCGAACTCTGGTCCCAGGCTCACTCGCTTCATACATTGGTGAATATTTTGTAATGTATTTCAGCCATCATATGCTCTTGTGACCTCACACATTAGGGGGAATCTGTTATAACCCTAAATTTCTCTACACATGCATACTTGGCATCTGGCCCTCTTACTTGCTATTTTTTCCAAGCCATCATTGAGTTTCTCTTCTTAAAAACACTATTTTTGAAGATGTACGCACCTTGAACCGCTACTTCCCATGTATGTATGCTTTTTGCAACGCTACAACCCCTATATGTATGCTAGTTGCACCACTACAACCCATTTATACTCAAAAAAGTTGCAAGGAATTCGTTGCAATTACAGGCTATTGGGTAGTTTCCCAAGTGTTCCACCGCCTATAGCCCATCACCCAACCAAATAACCATCCCTTTTTCATATAAAAGGAGGTGTTGGAGTCTCACTCTATATATATACATAAGAATGGTGAAAATTTTCTCATTTCACATCCCCTCCTTGCCCCAAGAAATTGCAGCCATCTTTTGAGAATTGCATCAAAATTCCCCATTTTTCCCTTTTTCCTCCATCATAAACCCATTACATTTTCCTAGAATAATTTTGAGAGGAGAAATATACACAGAGGCACACTTGGATCTTGGTGAAGAGGATCTTGGACCAGGTTCGTGGACTAGTAGCCGACCTTGTTGTAAGTGATCATTGCATTATCAATAAAATATATATATTTCCTATCCTGAAATATGATGTGTCGAATGTTCTCATTTGATTTATGTTTTATTCTAACATATAACCCATGATTTATATATGAGAAACATGTTTTTATTTTTCTTTTATATATTTTTGAATGCAGGCCATCCTTGGGAGGAGGTTTTCGTTTAGCAGAGCTATCAAGCACGAGAGGATCATCACCAGACGCGGAGTAAAAGCTACAATTACCTGATCCTTATCACTTTGTCTTTCATGTATGAGTCTGGGATATGTTTGGGGTAGTTATAAAAGTAGGATACTTTTAGACGGTTGTGATCTTGCTACATTGTAAACCCCGGTGTATCCATAGGGAGGTTTCCCCCGCTAGCAGAGCTACACCATAAGGGGACCACTTTGGAGACTTATCCAAATACACCCATCACATATATTGACATCAATGAAAATCAATGCTTGTTGACATCAATTACACCAACTATCCAACAATATGTATATTAAGGAAAAGAAGGATCTGGATCACCAATGGTTGTCAACACATTACATAGTGGCAGAGAAATAAACCAACTAGATAGTAAACAACTGGGATGATGAGTGGAAAATCCCAGAGAAAAAAATAGCACAAAAGGAAACACAAGAACCAAAGAAGAATTAAGAAGAATTAGAAGAGGAACAAGGAAATGGTGAAGCTGATGTTTTGGAAATCCCACCACCCATTGGAGAAAATATGAAGGAATATCCAAAGGACAAATCAATGCACAAGAATAAGAAGAGGAAATTTGTCAAGATAGTAGAGATCCAATATTTGATTGAGTAGAACTTAGATAAATTCAAAGATCAAGTAAATGAAGTGACAAAGGAAGTGACGAAGGAAGAATTTCTACAAGCCACGCAGAAACAAGAGGATATGCACACAACTATGAAAGAATAGATAGCAACACTATGTCAACTTTTGGAATCAATAAGGGTAGTTCCTATCAGAACGCAAGAGGTAGAATATACTAAGACTACAACCAATACTACAAGGTCACAATATACAGCAACACAACAACCATCATCATTAGTAGAGTGTAGAGTAATGAATATAGAAGCAAGGGCATTAGATTTCCCATCAATAGAGATGCAGGAGCATGCACATGTGCTAAGTCATATTGACTTATTGTTTTCAAAACTTTCTATGAATGTGTTACACACCTTGCAGTCAAGTGTAATATAGGAAATTTAGTTGTACATGGATTTGACTATGATGGATTTGGATAAAGTGAATGAGGACAATGTAGCACTACATCCCAAATATAGTAAACTAGTGTGAGAATGGGACAAGGTTGAACAGAGATAAAGAAGGTTGAAAAACGCAGTACAAGAAGTATACAACAACTTCCCAGAGATACCAATGCATGTAGAAACTCCATTGGAAGAGAAAGTGACAAAGACCAATGAAGCTAATCAGGGCTTTCACATGAATATTGTTGAATTGGAAGCATGCAAAACACCAAGTATGCCACTTGAAGAAACATAGCAAAGGGAGAAGACAGTTGCGATGACAATGACAAACATTAAGAGTTGGATGAAGAATGTGAAAAGTTTTATGAAGAAATTACACAAGTAATGACTTAGTTATTGGAGAATGAAAATATATGAGCATTGGAAAAAAGGATACAAAATGCATAGGAGAAGGTGCAGAATATCAAAGATACAATGAACACTCTTCCACCAAGAGAGAGGATGATTGAAATTATTGATAATAGGAAGTTGAACCAAGAGATGAATCAAATCATAATGGAACACCTAAATGTTACACAAAAACTGGAACCACAATAGGAGGAAGACTTCAAAGTAACAAAAGAACTCGTAGAGGTATAGGGCATAGTGAACCAAGGAGCACACGATAGTGAAGAAAAGTTGAAGAACCCTGTCATTGCACAAATGGTAGAAGCAATTTTGGTGTTGGTGCTAGAAAGAAAAGGAAAACATCGCAATTAGATAGGGGACTTTTGAGAAGCTCATTGTGACACTGAAGAGAGAATAGTAGTATAACTAAGTGGCTCGAGATGAGCCATAGGTGAGTGTTGGGGGATTTTTGGGACAATTGTTTTGGAAAACGTTTTGGGAACTACGTAGGAGAGTGTGTAGAGGAAGGAAGACAATTAGCATATTTTCATAATTAGTGCATGCGAAAGAAGGAAATTAGTTAGGCATTTTTAGTCTTTTGATAATGGGATAAGCCCTAATATAATTGTACAAATATGTAAGGTTTTTGGGTAGAAAGTAGGATGAGCAAAGCATTAGAGAGTCTACAATTCTAAAAGAATGATTGTGCATTTTATGTGCAAACGACAAGGGTATTTTGGGGTATAACTGAGATATCATGTATGAGCGCAGTGTGCATATGTTGTAAGTAATGATTTTGAATAATAATATAAGAAGTTGACCATTGTGTATGTAGCCCATATTCGGTGAACCAAGTTAAACATGGTGTCTCTATGTTATGTTGTGATGTTTTTGTTTACTATTATGTTTATTGCGCGCATATAATGTATGTTTGGTTAATATGAATTTGTTACTATGCTTCCCATCCCTTGATGACTATGGAAACCAGGTTCCTGCAATTCCCATAGATACCTTAGGAGAGACATCACCTTCTTGTGGGTGATGCCAAAAGGGTCTATATCTTATGGTTTTTTTGGTGAATTAGTGTTGAACCCCTGGTCTTCCCACTACATACCAATAAGAACATAGTGACCAGTTTGAAGAAATAAAATGTAAATCAAGGTAATAAGTTGAATCAGAGATACATGGTAATTATTGGTGTGAATGGGAAGATTAAATAACTTAAAAAGAAAATAAAAAGGATTAGTAAAGAAGGTGAAAATGGTTTGGATAAAGGTATAATTTAGGGTATGACTAAGGTAAAAGTTAAAAGTAAGGGCAGTCTAGAAAAAGAGAATATTACAGAACTTGAAAAAGAAATACAAATTCATAGTAAAGAAGGTGGCAAAGATCAGGATAAACATAAAATTTAGGGTATGGGTAAGGGTAAGTATTTAAGTCAGGGCAGTCCAATAAAACAAATTCCTTCAATTGACTTGAAAAATTCCATCCAAAGAAAAGATAAGTTATCTCGGGAAGTTGTCTCATTAAGTATTTATGTAGTTAATCTCTATTCCCCATCACCAATGTTGGAATCATTGAAGATTAAGATACCTAAGGGAGATGCAAATATTAAAGAGATCAATAATGAACTCTTGCAGAATCGAAAGGCACAATATTTGGGATGTGATGCGAAGATACAAAAGTTGAAATCCCATTTTTTTTATTTGTAGAAGAAATTACAAAGTACAAAGTTAAATGAGGTGGTGTTGATTTTATCTTCTCCATCGAAGAAACAATATTTGAGGGAAAAAGATCTTGAAAATGAAGTAAAAAAAATCATGGGTCAATTGGCTGAAGTTTGATCCCAACTAAAATCAGAAAAGGAAGAACTTGAAAAGAATAAAAAGGACAATGTCGAGAAGTATAAGAAGAATGCAAAAATGTTGAAAACTCAAGCAGAAGATAAAAAATGATTGCAAGAGACATTACAAAATTGTGGAAAGAAAATTAAAGATCTAGAGAAACAATTACAACACTTTCCTGTTGCAACTCCAAAACAATCATAATCCTCTACAACAATAAAGAGAGGCTCTGCAAATTTTTCTTCATCTCAAGAGTAGGGCTTGCAAAAACCTCCCAAGTGCCCTATGGTAGTTACAAAATATCATTGGTTTATATATTGTGTACTCCATGTAATTACATTTAAATATGTAATATATATCATTATTTAGATATTTTATTGATAATGCATTTTATTTTATGAATTTAATGATGTGTATGAGTGTGTTAGTTATTGACATGTATGAGTGAATGACTCGATAGAATAGTGGTATTTTATCTCTAATAATAAATGTGATGGATACACCAATTCACAAGAAAATTATTATGATTACCAAAGGCCCTTTTAACATAAAGAAAATCCAAAACCCTAACCCCGAACGAAGAAATGTGAAAAGTTATGCAGGCCTTGATGGGGGTAGTTGATACGTCAACTTCTCGGGGGCATAACTTTTGTATACAATCTTCGTTTGGGGTGTTCGATACCTCATCGAAAAGGTCTATATGAGAAGTACCAATTTTTTGGGGGTAGGGGAATTTCATAAGCTATGAGCGACCCCCCAAAAGTCAAAAACAACTTCGTTTAGGGTCTCAAAATGGCCCTGGAAGTTTGGGACCCAATAAAATGTAAAAAAATGCCAAAATGGAAAATTGTTCTTTGAAACAGTGGAAGAGGTGGGTGGCCACCTATATCCTTTTGTATCATTCCTTCCCCCTTAGGAATAAATGATATCCATTGTGTCAAGTTCTCGGGGAAGATTTTCTTGAACCTGAACCTTGGTGAGATGCTTGACTTCCTAAAGCAGTTGTCTTGCTTAGCTTGTTGAAGGATGTTATGAACCTATTGTTGGAGGGGTTGGATCCATTTAATGAATCTAGCTGCATGATATTAATGAGTGTAGGAGGAATCTGACGGTGAAGATCAAACATGAAGAACATGATTTGGTTTATCATAACTTGGTTTGATTGGGCACTATGGAGGCACCCTCGTATGTGTAGTAGGAATATGTCGGTGCTCTTCTAAAATCTTGTTGATTTTCTTGTGCTGGATAGAAGGGTCTTGGCATGAGGCAACAATGGTTTTAGTATCCTTCTCTTCTGACCATATTTTGAAGAGGATAAAAAATTTTGTATGAGATATTACTTTGCAGAACTATTTTTTCAGGACAGTAGTCAGAATTACCTTTGTTATCCCATAGGTTTTACCCCCAAGAGTAAAAATGATTCTACGGGGTCGATACTCATAAATAGCATTATGCCTCCACATATATGGCTGGCCTAATAGAACATCATGAAATTCCAATGGGGAAACATCACACAATACCTCATCCTTGAAGGGATTTATGTCATATGATAGACAACATTGTTGGATAACAAGAAGATCTCATCCCTGCCGAAGCCATCCATTATTGTTTGGATGCGGGTGTGGTGTTGTTGGAAAAAATAAATTATTGAAGACCTCTACTAATGTGAGGTTATTCTTTATTTTACTATCAACAATAAAATGCAGTGGGTTCCCCTTCACCCACATCTATGAATGGAAAAGGTGCTCCCTCTCCTCAGGATCCTCTGGTTTTTTTGGTTGGGTTGTTGTGGTCGTGATAGTAGCAGTGGGTTTTGCATCAATTATATGCCTCCTTATATTATTGTTGGCCCTTGGTCATGTATGAAGGAATAAAGTGAAGATTAAGGGAGAATAAAGACAAAGTAAGAAGTGAGAGGAAGGCATGCAAATCAAGGAAGGGTTGAAGTGGTTAAAAATAAAAAAAAGAAGGAACGGGGTAATGGAATCAATTCGTTGAAAGAGAAGATCAAGGAAGACAAAGAAAAAAAGAAGATAGATCGTGGACAACTCAACAAGAAGAATAAGATACTAATGGGTGCTTTGGAGCACCTCACAGAGAAGAAACAAGAATAGGTCGACAAAGCCCTTAAAATGTGGGTTATCTGGACCTAGGGTTTTGGCACCTAGGGTTTTCGACCTAGGGTTTTAACACCTAAGCTTCAGTATAGGGTTGTCTAAGAGTCATGAAATGTATAAAAAGAGGTATAGAATGGTTGAGAGGGGTTGGTGATAGAAATATTGAGATGTAGAAGTGTTGTTGTTGTAGAACATTCTTGTATTCTGGATATTTAGCTAGGTGTGAAGATCAACCCTACAGTTGGGTGTGCAGGGAGGGGAAATAAAAAGAAAGAGAGAAAAGGATATGCAACTAAGTGCATAGATAGAATTGTATGTTTTCATATATTATATCAATAAACTCAGTTCTATGGACGTAGCCCAACGAGGGAAGTGAACCACATAAAAACTTGTTGTTCTATGCGATTGATGCAATGTTATTTACTTCCTTTTATACTATTATTTCTCATGTTGAAGATAAGAAGACATAACTTAGCCATGAAGTTAGCATAATACTGTTAAGAATCTCTAGGTTTCTTGGCATTGTACTATTGAATCATCTTGCATTTCCTTTGGTTGTCGACACTTATGTCCTGCAACCCCCCTATTGCTACTTCGAGTGAGACTTCATCTGCTTCATAGGTGCTTTCGTAAGGGCTAGTAGTTAGGGTTTGTTGGTGTGTTGTTAAATTTAAACCCTGGGTATGCCCCTGTGCCAAAAAATGGTTCTGTTGCTAGGAAAAGGATCTTATTGAGCGAATGTCAAGGTGGTTTCCATCAAAGACAGAAATTCAAAACTGGATAGAAGAACAAAAAAGGGACTTCAGCGTAGCTCAGAACAAGAACCCTAGCATTGGTACAGAAGACTGGTTGGGAAGGTACATCTTTAGTGATGTGAATGAGATTTTCTTTACAGGAGTTCATAAGGAGTTATACGAGTGGTTAGCCAGACTAACAAACACTCAGTTTGAAATCATATCTAGACCATCTATTGTTTGGACATAGGCGTTGATTAAGAAATTCAAGAGAGTTGATAACGTCGTGTCAAGAGCAATAGATATCTAGTTTGATAGAACTATTAGAGGTCACATTACTGAGTTTTGTATTGATAGAGTGGAATCATATAGTCAAGTAGAGAGGTATTTCTTCAAGGGACATAGAGGAAATTTTCTACGCTTTTTGAATTTAAAAATTAAGATGTTATTGCATGAGAAGGATATCCTGAAGATACAATAATCAGTTGGATTTTAAAGCTAATGTTCAAGAATTTAGACAACAACAGTGACACAGATGCTAGAAACATGCATAGCAGGAGATCATTCAGGAAGGTTCCTGTTACAAAATTGTTTAAGAAGAGTTACGACCCATTAGCATAAGAAAAATATTTATATAGTGGAGAAGAGGCATGGTGATCAGATGAAGAGTATTCAAAGTTCGCAAGGGAAGACGAAATAGACACTGAGGAACTTCACCGAGAAGAACCAGAAACTTCAGGGACTACGTCTAGTCGAAGTAAGTATTATTACTCCTCCTATTGTTTTAGAAGCATTAAGTAACCAGAGTAACTAGAGTAATCATAGCACTTAGAGTACTGTTACAAGCAATTTAGTACATACTCAGTCGAAAAACCAAGGAAAATCCATGGCAGATGAAATGAGGCTACCCATTTTTAGAGGAGATGGATCATAGGATCCTGACCAACAATGGTTCTTATGCGAAGCTATATGGTGCATTAAGCAAGTCACCAATGAAGCTGTTAAGAGAGCTCAGTTTAGTACTACCTTGAGGGATCGTGCCCTGAGATGGTATATGAAGTTTGTTACAGGATCTATACAACCTAAACCATTGAATGACATTAATACTGCGTTGAGTGTGGAGTTCAAGAAGCCTAATTTAGAGCCACAGTGCATTACAGAGTTGAAGGAAATAAAAAAGAAGGTGACTCAACCCATTTGGGAAAAGGTTTAAGACCTTGATAGGTCATTTGATTTTTCAGATCCCAGATAAACAACATAATGAATGGTTCATCACTACCTTCCTGCCACACATTAGAGTTCCTCTAATGCAACAGAAGGTCTCTTCGTAGGCTGAATCATTAGAGATCACCATGAAACTAGAATAAGACCCTGTAGGAGAATCCAGTCTAGGTATGATTCAGATTTTGAATCAATTAACTAGCTTATCTTTACAGGTTGAAGACATGAAGAAGGACAAAGTAAAAGAGAAAAGAGAAGACATTTGGTGTATCATATGTAAATAAGAGGGCCATGACAAAGAGAAATGTCCTTTATTTAATGAATTCTTGGCCTCTTGAGCCACTAACCCTTTGAAGCATGCTACTTTACCATGGTGCAAGGTATGTAGAAATAGACATCGCCATGAATGTTATTATATGCAGAAATATGTATACAAGAAGTCCACTAGCATCTAAACTAACACATGAGAAGGAAGGATGACAGAAGTACCCTTTTATCGACGTTTGTCCCTGCACACTCCGAGTTGCGCTCCAATCCTTTTTCTCCTCGCTGAGTTCTGTGGACAAGACAAGATACAACCGCTTCCTACTCTATTGATATTAGCTTGAAAACAGATCTATCAATAAATGATAAGTTCATGTGACATTAGACACAAACTAGAAAGAAACAGGCCAAGCGTGTCATATTGATGAGAATAATGACAGTGGTACTTACAATCGTAGATGTGAATGCGATAGCTTTGTCGAGTCCTCTTCGTCTAACCCTTGCCTGAAAGCTCCACAACTTGGATAACAACAACTTCACTGATCACTCTCCTTTGGCTGGCTGTAAGTTTCCTCCAAGATCATAAGTTTCATAACTTCAGTTCCTCCCCCAATCAGCTATGTTCCAACACCACTTATGAGATCATAAGTTTGGTGTAATTCTCCATTTCCCATCCTCACTTATGAGATCATAAGTTTGGTATCATTCTCCATTTTGCAGTCCTCTTTCACCATTAGAAAGCTTGCTTATATAGCCTTGGAGAGGCTTTAACCACTTGAGATATCCTTGGAGAAGTTGAGGATTTTCCTCCTTCAGTTGAGGATCTGCCCTAGGATCATGGTTGGACTAGGGATTCGAATCCAAATGCCTTCCAAGAATGAAAATATGCTTCCCCCATTCATCTCAACAGCTTAACAACTGCCCAGAATAGGTAGCGCTCCCTCAAAGGGGCCATCAGAGCATTGTAGCGCTCCCTAGTAAGATTTAGGGGGTGCCAGCACTCTCAAAATCTATAGCACTCCCTCAAAAGGGCCAGGGGAGTGTTATAACACTCCCTAACAGTGTAAGGGGGAGCGTCGATGCTCCAATATAGTGTAAGGGGGAGTGCTCCTCTCTAAAAACTCAGTTTTTGAGGTGCTTTCAGATGACCAAAGGTTTGCAATCCTGTTGACTCATTTCTCCTCTTCCAAATCAGATGTTTGAGGTGTTTCAAGTGTCTTTCTCATGTCTTTATAGGCACGACATAGGCATCATGGCAGTATGCTTTGCTTGACACTTGCGACACTTGTGAGCAACATGCGACACTTGCGACTTTGTGAGAAAAATGCAGCACTTGTGACACTTGTAATGATGACACTTGCGACACTATCAAAGTGAGTAAATTTGACGTGTAACACTTAGGGTCATTTCACCTCTTGATCCTGATGAAGGTTGCACATACACAAAACCTATAAGAGAAGAAGACCGCGCCTATGAGCTAGAGAACATCTATAAACTGATAGTAGAACAACAAGATTATATTAATCCTATAACAGATGTAAATCTAAGTTAGCGAAGTGAAAGTGCATGCTCGTCAGATTCGAAAGAAGAATTGGAAAATTGAAAAAACATAATGTATGAAGTCTCTACATGGAGGTGCGCCAGATTGACCAAGGCAGTGATTGGCACAGAAGTAAGTAATATTCCTACATTCGATGGTTTGAATAATTTAGAGACATTTCTATTTGAATTTTAAGGAATTGTACTAGTACAATAGAGGTTGTTGGCACTAGATGAATCCTTGAAAGAAATGCCAGCTAGATGGTGGGAAACACACAAGAAG
>JASDQU010272871.1:0-10259 GCA_032191745.1 Picea mariana
AAATTGAGCAAACTATACCTTTCGACTGGTTTTCTTACTCGTTTATACCTCCTTACAACCGGGGTTGGTTTTTCCAACTCTTCATATGATTCAGTCAAATCATATGAATCATCTTTTTCTTTGTTCCTCAATTCAAACCTCACCTTCTCTATATTAGTATTTGTTTGAACCACTTTAGACTTGGACTTACTTCTGAGTTCTTTGAAGACCACATCTCGAATGTACACTATTCTCCTTGATGCAAGATCCCATATATTATATCCTTTCATTTATTCTTTGTATCTAATGAATATACACTTGACTTCCTTCTTGTACAACTTGATCCTCTTTTCCTTGGGAACATACACAAATGCATCACATCCAAATACTTTGAGATGTGAAAGTGAAGGATTCTTACCATACCATACCTCATGTGGATTCATGTCGACTAGTGTTGAGGAAGGAGATATATTCAACATATATTTTTTAGTGTCGACTGCCTCTGCCCAAAATTATTGAGCAATCCCAACACCATTGAGCATGTTACTTAACTTGTCCATCAACATTTTTTTCATTCTTTAGACAAATCCATTTTGTTCTGGGGTATATGGTGTGGTAGTTTAGCATGTTATGCCACACTATTTTAAAAAATGCTCAAAATCCTTTCCACAAAATTCACCTCCATTGTAAGTTCTCAACACCTTTATCTTCTTATTTGTCTAGTTTTATACAAGAGATTTAAACTCTTTGAATTTATTGATAACCTATGATTTATTTCTTAGGAAATATATCCATGTCTTCCTAGAAAAATCATTTATGAAGGAGACATAATACAGGGATCCAAAGTGAAGGCACTGTTACAGGCCAAACACACCATTATGTACCAATTCTAGAATCCCCTTTTCCTTTATAACTCTATATGGGAACCATACCCAATTTTCTTTTCCATATATGCAATGTTCACAAAAATTGACTTCTAAATTACATTTAGGAAAATATTCAACCATACTTTTATTTCACATATCTCGAACTCATTTTTTTGCAATGTGTCCCATCCTCTCATGCCATAGCATGGTCGAGTCAACTTGAAGAAGACTTGTAGAGTTGGTTTGAATTGACTCAGCCTGAGTTGATTCAATTCAAGTAGACTTAAGGAATAATGATGTTGTTGCATTCATTCTAGTTGACATTCCTTGACAACTTGTATAGGGTTCCAATCCAAACTTTTTTCATTAAGACCATTGCACCTCTCACCATTTTGCACATATCCTTATGAAATAGAGTGTGCATTCTACATCACTCATAAGATATATATCATGTTTCTGGCCAAACTTGGAATATGTAGCACACATAGAAGGGTTCTACTCCTCCCATCTTGCATTTGTACTCTTCTCCGTCCGACAATTTTGGTTTTCAATTTGTCCCCCAAGAACACATATCCTCCTTCATATTGTTCATATTCATAAAACCATTCTCTATGAGGTGTCATATGATATGATTCTCCCGATTCGATCAACCAAACATATTGATCTGATTGTATACTAATCAACGCTAGATACACATATCCTCTATCTGGAGTAGCCTTTCTCTCAATCGACTACATCTCATCAGATCTTGTACTAAATTCCATTGCTTTCGACTTGCAGTCCCTTTTGTAATTCTTGGATTTACTACATTTCCAACATCTTCTCATCAACTAAACCGGGGATTTATATCTACCCTTCCACTTATAATTTGTACTGAAGAATTTTCCTTTATCTATGTCAATTGATTGACCCATCGCCACTAAATCATCTTTGGTCAATCCTTTCATGTTCTTCCTTCTAATTTCTTTTGAAAATAGAGATGAAACCACATCTTCTAGTGCTAATGTGGTTGAATTACTCCCTATAGTCACGACTAAGTTATCTCAGGAGTCTAACAAAGAACATAATATGCTAATGCATTTCTCCTCCTCAATGATTTTAATATCCACATAAGATAATTGGATTCTTCACCTGAGACATTCAACAACATTGAATCTACAAGAAAAAGTCGAATCATACTCCTTGCCATTCTTTTGAGTTTCTTCCATTATTCCCTCGACATACTTTTCATAATGGTACTCATAAAAACTACTACCCATTTTTCTCGATCTACAAGGAGATCTTCCATTTTAAGCTTCCAAATCTCAAAATTACGGCCATTGAATTTTTCTATCTCTATTGTCGAAATACTTTCCACTCTTTAAGAATTTTTTTAAAGATATATGACTTATGACTCTTATTGAACCTAAGATTTATTTCAAGACTTAGATCCAAGGTTTTTAAACCAAGCTCTGATACCACATGTTAAGAAATTATACTTCCATGCTAAACCTAAGATAAGAGAGGAAGAAAAATTTAAGCTATAAAATAAATGACAAAACAAACACATAGTACACAAATATTTCACCTAGGAAACCCAAACAGGAAAACCAACATTCCTTGAGTGTATTTCTCTCTTGTTGTCTTATTCATTCAAAATGAAAGGTTTCCTGCATAATCTTGGTCTATACCTAAGACACAATCAACATCATACCCTCTTTATTTACACAAGGACAACCTTATAGCCAATCCGACTTACATCTACATGATCAACAACCTTATTCTAAATATTAACATGAATACCATTACAACATATCAAATATTATCTTTTGCAACATTACAACATGCCTTATTTATAGGTTTTATAGTAGGCAAAACCCTGCGATTATTGGGATTATACAAATCATTGGCTACAAATCCTATGAATCTCGGGATTATGTTACAGTTGATTGCCAGCCAGATTACCAGTCAACCTCCATTTGGTCTTCAGTTGGTTGCCACATATATGTTTTTTCTAATATTCTCCCCACCCCCACCACCCATCAACCTCTTGTCGGTTGACCTCTTCGACTTGTTTTTGATCACTTCGTCTTCGAATTTTCCTGGTTGAACACTTCGACCTTTGAATTTCAATGCCACTCGATCCACCTTGACTCCACTTTCACTGCAAATAATATAAAAACCCAACAAACTATGTTTTTATGGGTCAGTATATTAAAAAGAATTTCAATACAAAAAAGTGATACCATTCGAGGAATCTAATCATTTTTCTAACAAAAGAATATTGCAAGTTCTATTTCTATTCTAACAAAATGTTGTGGAAATGGTTCAATCTTGCCTCTCTTAAAAGAGTGAAAGAAATCAGTCTTGAAGATAGAAATCTTGTTTTTGTGGATGCTCCTACTTCTCTATTTAACTGCGACTGCCTCACATTTTTGAAGCTTTTTAGTTTCATATTCACACAACTACCACCTCATTTTTTTGGTTTCAGATACCTTAAACCTAAATACTTTAGATTGACTGCAGACATCTTCATATTTCTCAGACCTCTACAATATTCAGTTCTAAAATTTTCAAGAAGAGGGAATTTTTCTACAAACTGCTCAATCATATCATCATTGATCCAGACACTTGTTAGAGAACGATTTATACATTTTATAACATGTTCTCTAACAAGTGTCTGGATCAATGTTGATATTCTTGAGAAGCTTGTAGAAAAATTCCCTCTTCTTGAGAATTTGAGAATTGAATATTGTAGAGGTCCGAGAAATATGAAAATGTCTGTAGTCAATATTAGGTATTTAGGTTTTGAAGGAAATTACACTGCAAGGTTAGTGACGGTGAACTACCCGAAACTGGTTAATGTCAAAGCACATGATTGTAGTGATATGTTGAATATCAAGCTTAATTCATGTGGGGATCTACATTTTTACTCGACTGATCTCGTGACACTTGATTGTCTTCCGACCATGGACTCGTTGAGAAAAAATATGCTTCTTCGTTCGTGGACTTTTGGGACATGGATTCTGGTGACTTCTCTCACAGTTCTTACTCGTTTTTATTGTCTGGAAGAACTCATCATAGAAAGTAGGGATAAGGTAAATACTTATTGGCTCTCTTACCTTTTAGCTTCAATTTTGAGCATCTCGGTTTTATTAAAGGATATTTATGAGGCAACATTTTTCATGGAAAAACAGGTAGAGGTAGCAAACTTGATCCTTCCCATAGCCAACCCGAAGAAGGTGCATGTAAAGGTTTCAATATTTAACGAGAATGAAATTGCTCAGAAGGTTTCTCAGAAGTTCTCCTTCTCTACAAACAATGACACTTACTTTACCCATTTCCCCTCATCTTATCCATGAGCAGAGATGTTTTAGGTGACTTTTGGCTTTGGAAAGATCTTCTGGGAAATATTCAGTACTTATAAAATAAAAACATAGTGAAGGCTGCAAGGGTTGTCAGAATTTCTCCACTTTATGAAGATGTGGCTTCATTGGATGGTGAAGATGATGAATGATGCTCTATTTAGAAAATGACAGATTTTCCAAAAAGAAAAACATGACAGCTTGATAAAAACATTTTTCAAAAGAGGTGTGAGGATTGAATTGGTATTTTTGAAACATTTTTCATAAGAGGTGTGAGGATTAAATTAATATTTTTTATACTTTTGCAAGATTATTAATCTTAATTTTTTTTTTCTATATTTTCATGGCTATTATCTTATGTCCTTTTACTTGTTGTTTTGGCTCTTTAAAGTCACCACAAAATGCAACTGCGAAATCAAGTTAATCATATATTATGTCCTTTTACTTGTTGTTTTGGCTCTTTAAAGTCACCACAAAATGCAACTGCGAAATCAAGTTAATCATATATCATATCATGTTCAATAACATTACAAATTTGACAGTAAAAGGCTTTAAGGCTTCTTGTCATAAGCCAAGTTTCCTTTCCATTTATCATTAAATATCTATTTAATTCATTTATGATTTATTTATTAATGCAATTACTCTATGCTACACATTAATTTTTTGACAAATGGTTTTCAAATGGTATTTAAATGTTTTCTACCATTTTTACTTAAAACTATGATTATTGTAAGAATCAAAGTTGAATGGAGAAGACAATAATAATTCCTCCAACCATTTGAACTAAATCTAATCATCAATTCAAACTACGATTACGATTATTGTAAGAATCAAAGTTGAATGAAGAAAACAATAATAATTCTTCCAACCATTTGAACTAAATCTAATTTTCAATTCAAATTTGAAAAAATATACATTACTCCGTGCAATAGTTAATACTTCTAAACATGATGGTTATTAATACCCTTCTTATTAAATAAAGTGATATTTATTAACACAATTACTCTAGACTACATAGTGATATTTGTTTTTGCATTTTCTTGTCTGCCATGGACAAATGGTATTTAAATGTTTTCTTCCATTTTTTCTTAAAATTGTGATTACTGTAAATCTTTAAAATAACATCCAACAAATTTCAATTGTTTTCAAAGCTTGTAGCATCATTGGAACTATTATAAATTTTCCTTATTGTATACGGTTAAGAGTTTAATACTTCATAATTATTTTCATGAAATGGTATTGATTTTTAGTTATATTGATCAAATTTGTAATATATACATGTGGAAATTAA
This sequence comes from Picea mariana, assembly GCA_032191745.1. Classification (NCBI taxonomy): domain Eukaryota; kingdom Viridiplantae; phylum Streptophyta; class Pinopsida; order Pinales; family Pinaceae; genus Picea; species Picea mariana. Next base: position 5,481 of record JASDQU010272871.1, read on the forward strand.
ACTTGAGTGGGGAGGATAACAATGATTCCTTCCAACTACTTAAGTTAAACCTAATTGACAATTCAAATTTGAAAACATATAGATGACTCCATACAAGATTTAATACTACTTACCATGATGGTTATTGATATCCTTGTTATTAAATAGAGTCCAACCACCAACCACTAAAATTAAAACTCTATAGACATTGGAACATATGCTATCCTATTTTTTAATCATGTCCCTCACATGTTTTGACTATCATTGGAACATGATTATGCAGTGTTGTGAACCACCCATAAGCTAGTATGTCTTTTGATCCAGGCCCTTAGATGTTTGACTAGTGTCATACCATTATTATGTTGCGTTTTGAACTGCACTTAAATACTGAATTGATTTGAATTATTTGTTAATCAATATCATTGGTAGTGATATCTAGTAAATTGGGTTCTGCCCTGTTAAAGGACAAAACTTAGGTAATATAAACAGTTGTGAACAAGTTTATAAATCCAAAATTACCCTTAAAGAAATAATAATAGAAGAAAAAAAATTCAATTTTGGAAAGGTATTCATAAACAACCCAATACATGTTGGGGTCTAAATTTTTTTTAGGAATTCCTAGGAAGTCATTATTGTCTCATACAAATTTCTATAAAACATAAAAAAACAATTAATTTGAGATTGAATCTTTTGAAGGGGACTTCCCTCTCACTTAAATTTTTGTCTATTTCTGTTTAGCCTAAGTTCAAACTCCTTAACACCCTATATTCTCGCTCTTTAATCACATTTATTTTGTAGCCATCTTGGGAGGGCTCATGTAGTATGAAGGGATGACATGTTCTACCTCCAGAGTTTCGTCTGTAAAATCCAAACTTGAGAGATCCACATTGTCCTCCTCATTTATTGCCACCTCCCTTTTCAACATTTTTGATATGACCTCTGCCCCTTTATTTATTATTTCCTTTTGCTTTCTTTTGTGTTTGCATTGTTAACTACATATTATTATAACTCTTTACTGGTGATGTTCTATTTAATTTCATGGTAGATGTTATATGTTGTAGTTTTTATTATGACAAAAGTTATTTATTGAAACTTGAAGGTAGATACTATGGTTGATTATGTGATGACAGAGCTATAAGTTATAACTTCTATAGTCAATTGGGTTTAGTTAGTGTGGTTGTGGGATGGAGTTTTATCCTCCCCACCCAAGTTTTATTCCCATTAATAACAATTTGAGATTATATTGAATATAGTGTTGTAATTTACCAATAAAGAATACAAGGTTTACCCTCCCCTGAAATGAAAAGTAAAAAATTGATCATCATTTCATAGTTCATATGTTTTTAGGTAATTTTCCATTGTGCTTTTTTAAAAATATATATTCATCAAATTATAATGAAATATGCTCCTTGAATGCTTCTCTCTCGATGTCTTTTGTAAATGGGAATTTCACACTCTAGCTTCCTAGTTTGCTCTTTCTCCCAACAATCTTTCCCCCAAAAAATTCTTCCACTCAACCAAAAATGCACGTATGCAAGGCACTTCAGTTAGGTCTCAAAATAACACATGAATATCTCTCCCAAGGTTCCCCCTACTTCTATTATAAGCACACTCCAAAAGAAAGGAAAAATGACTCAAGTTTTGATGCTTCAACCAAGGTCATACCAACACAAAAAGTCACCACCAAAATCCCAAATGAAGCACTCAAACCAACATCTAATATAATCATCTAAAACCAACATACAAAGGACATAGAAGTTACTCAAAGGTGGTTCTCTAACTGATGAAATAAATCCACATAACAATGTTGGTATCGGTTTGTCAAATCTGGTGTTCATCTTCTCCTAACCAATCTCCTACAAGTTGAGAATCACCGTGGGAAATAGGGTCGGTGTTGTTGGTTTTAAACTCCTATGAAAGTGACACATGATTAGGTGCTACTATATACATCAAAAGATGTTGGCATGATATCAAACCTATGATATAACCATGTGCTAAAATATCATGAGAATAAACACCCAAAATCAATATATAAATTCAATTGCTTCTGAATCAAGCAACCTCAAAATCAATGTTGATACAAGGATGAAAATCACTGAAATAGAGGCCTTTAGAACTTTGTTTTCACATCAATACAACCATTAATCTCAAACTTTGGTACCAAACAAAAATCTATCATGCGCTAAATCTTCAATAAAAAGATTTGCAGAACTTAGCAACAAGTCTCACTCTTAACAAGAACGATTCATGCTCCTACAAATTCAAATTTACTCTTTTGATATATGTACATAAACACTTGAGCTTCCACTTACCCATATTTTGTATTCTTTACCATTTTTTGTGCTCTCTGCATAGAATGCCTAGATGTCAAGCACAATTTTGCACATCCTTCCATCCAAGGACTGACCAATGAGGCTGAAATTATCAATAATACTTGCTTGTGTTGTTCACATTTGTCGTTGATTCAAAACATTATGGAACAAGTATATCAAGTAGTTCATTATGAGAATTGTGAGGTTTAAAATAGGCCAAAAGGGATTAATAGTACATTAAATAATGACATTATCCTTATGGTTGAATTGGTCGAATTGACATTGTTAAAGTAAAATGTTTATTTTTCATATTTTAAATGATTAATAATTAATCATGTAAGTTTTCAAAGTATTTTTAAAGATTATTTTTATTAAGGAAAACTTTGTGAGAAAATCTAAAAAATGCTTCTCTACATTTGTGGATGAGATTCATAATAAACTCATCGACATAAGTGGTGCATTTAACCAAAAAAAATTCAAACCAACATAAAATCAACCAAATATCCAATAACATTAAGGACAACTAATTAAATTAAACATTTAATCTCAAAATACTATTAAAAAATTAAAACAATTATATTAAATGTACACACTTTTCCCATGAAATTAATATTCTATATCCATACCCCACACTTATATGATGCCCATCTCCAAAATAATCTTGAAGAAAATCACTGAGTTCAATAAAAACTTTCAAAACTTGTGCCAAAATGAATTGAATAAACCATCTTTATCCGTTATCAAATTGAAACACGTTACACGAATTGATGGTTAAGGTCAAATTCATATTAAAAAAAAGGTAATTACTATTCTATATTCAACATGTACAAAAAGTCCATATAGCCAGATTATGTATAACTCTTTACACAATTTGACATATAAGAAGGCCAATGTAGGCCATTAGGACACTCATACGCTAAAATGGTGCACATCACCATCAAATACTACCCATGTTATCATTTAAAAATTCAAGTTCATTTTACATTTTTGGAGGCATTCTTTTAAGCAATATTGTATAAGGGGATATGAAGTTTCGAAGCTTGGTATGAGTCATTGGTTTGAACATCACCTTGTTTATCATGCATGGAAGAGATATTGTATAAGGGGATATGAAGTTTCGAAGCTTGGTATGAGTCATTGGTTTGAACATCACCTTGTTTATCATGCATGGAAGAGATAGTGATGAAGATCCATGTGATTACCTTTCTTTCACGTGTTTGGAGGCCTCCTTTGTTGTTGAGTTAACTTATTTTGAGGCATAATTGCACATGTAGCAACATCTCATATTTAGGGCATTTTTTTACTTATTTTTATGCATATTTCTCTATCGAGGGTATTTTTCACATTTCCCAGGCAGATTTGCATATTGAAGGCATGATTCATCATCTTGTAGACATGGAATATTTTACAATACATGATTGGGTTTCTAGGAGGATGTTCTACCTTGGTGGTGGAGAATTGGTTATTTTAATATTTCATGATTGGGGTTTTAGGAGGATGTTCTACATTGAAGGTGGAGAATTGGTTATTTTAATATTTTTTGAGGAATATAATAACCACATTGAGTCCACTTTTGCATTTGAATCAAGAAAAGTGGTTGTTTTAGAGGAGTGCTCCACTTCTTTGGGATTTTTGTTACTATTTTTGGTGAAGATGTTGGTAGAAGCTCCATTCTTGGAGAATGCATGCCCTATATAGGAAGATACACACATGACATCCAAGCCTCTTCTTCAATGTCAAATGTACAACTTTAGAGGGATGCCCCTCAATAAAGGAAGTCATGATGATTCTTGGATAGAGTACACTTTGTAAGATATCATACATAATGAGGCTACTTTTGCACACATGCCAATGAATTTGATTGTCAATGGATCCTGTATTGGAGAAAACCCTTTACATGTAGATATCATTTGGCATGTTGCATGATTTGGTTTGAAGACTAAAATCAAGATCCATCATCCATGGAAAGCTTTCTTTCATTAGAGATTGTTTTAGTAGCATATTTTGTGGATTTGAAAGGAGTGATCTCTATAGGGAGGTGACACATGGTAGCAAGACCTATTCAAACCATTGTTTTGAAAACATGTTCATCCCTAATGAGGAGATCCCTACTTCAAGAAGATTTGTGTATATTTTAAATGTATTTTATTATTTATTGGAGGAAAAGATGGATATAGGAGCTTCTCAACAATTGTTTGTTGTAGAATGGTTGAGATTGAGCTCTATTAAAGGAAGAGAGCTCTCATTTGCTAGGTAGAAGTTCTAGAGGATGAAATTTCATTGAAGGTCAGAGACTTCAAAATTGTAGGTAAAGGGAGGAAGGGTTCAACAAATTTGTTATTCTGTGTTCTTCTCGTGGATCTTGTATATATGTAAGGCTGCCATGGATTTATTGTTGTTGTATCTTTGTGTAAAGAGTTGTTTTAGCTTGTCATAGTTGGTTTTCTTTGCTTAAAGAGGAGTTTGAAGTGTGGTCTTTAAACCTTGT
>JASDQU010272872.1:0-15200 GCA_032191745.1 Picea mariana
TTCAATGAGATTGTTAGCACACTTTCCTTCATGGGATATAGGACTTGTTGATTTTAGACCTTTGCACGCACCCAATTTTATGCTTACATGACCATTTTAGTGTTCGGCTTCTTGTGCTCTTAAAAATTTATGTCGGTAGGGTCTCTAACCCTGGCACAATAATAAGTATTGAATGTAACTACCCTGCGTTGATGGTTAGTTGGTTTTTAGAAGGCTTGCATTCATAAACTTCAGGTATGTAAGACAGTTAAAGATTGGACTTCTGGCGCCATGGATTTAATGTATCGACTGATGGATTCAGATGTTTAATTACTTATTATTTATGGAATGTTGGTTAAACTTAGTTATCTTTGCGTGCATGAAAAACTTAGAGTATTGAATGATGATTGTGTAATGTTTTGATTTCTTCTATTGCGCGCCTTGAAAATTCAAGATATGAATTGTTCTCGATTATTTATTTAAGCTCCATGAAATGATGTGATGTATGTTGATTTGAGTTGTAGATTTTGCGCCATGAGATGATGTGGTAGTGACGGGTTGTGTATTTAGACTACTTGTACCGTGTAGATAGAATGATGATTTAATTGTGTTCTAATGTGCCTAAATATTGATGATGTTGGATTGATTTAGAGCTAAATCGTTGATGCATGATCGTCAATGGTAACGATTACCCTCGCCCTTTATTATTTGATGTTAGGATTGATGGCATGAAGATTTAGTTGATCGTTGATGTAGTTGTTATCTTGGCCTTCTTCGTTGATTGTGTCGCGGGGGGAATGTATACACCTCCTTGTTTCTCAGAATAGTCGCCAGCCTTGAGACCTTAAATGGTCAAATCGATGGGAACCTGGGCTTGAGCGTTTCTTATGTGTCCTAGAGGTCCTAACCTTGGAGGGTAGGATGGGCGGGTAGTCATCTTTATTTTTCGTCTAATTGATTGTCGTATGTTGCATCCAACTGCTTGATGTGCTAGTATGCTACGTCGTTATGGTTGTTTGTTGCCTGAATTGTGTGCGTTGTGTTCATCGTCGAGCTGCGATGATTGATTGTATTGTCGTTATTACTTTCCTACATAAAAAAAAATTGTACTTGTTTGGCTTGCTTGTTGTCATAACGACGGGGATTGTTACATATGGTATCAAAGCCAGTTCGACCAATGACTTGGGATCACTACAACTTCCATTGATTGGATACTTGATTATAAATGTCGCTAATTAAAATTGATTTGTATTCGTGCAGGTAATTATGTTTAGAGGACACTGCGGAGGCAGACGATGGGGTGCTAGGGGAGGAGGTGCGATGCCCCCAGTAGCATCCATGCCAGAGGAGTCTAACCCCCAGAGAGACGAATAGATTGTTGGGAAGGAACAAATAGCTGTGGGTGATGTGGTTGGGCTGATGAGGTCCTTTCAGAGGATGTCTAAGGAACTGATCAACCGTTTGGATAGAGATGAGGCCAGGGTGTTGACACCTCCTGAGGGTCCACCATGCACCCCGACTGATACTGGTAGCATTCATCACGAACTAGGGAAATTCAAATTTCTCTAGTTCGTTGGTGCCCCAAACAACACAACCACCGAGGCATGGTTGGAGAATATGGCAGTGTGCTTTGCACTTCATGACTATACCTCCAACATGACGGTCTGCATGGCAGTCTTTCAACTGAAGGGGAGAGCTCTTCTATGGTGGAAGACACTCCTGTTGCAATTAAACATGGTCGTCGAAGACATGTCATGGGAACTGTTCGAGGAATGGTTAAGGGAGAGGTATTTTTCTGAGGAAATCATTGAGCATCAGCTCAACAAGTTCTATGCCTTGCGGAAAGGTGTTCATAGGTGCTCAAGTACGAGGCCTATTTTATGGATTTTATTCAATATGATTCCCACCTGAATACCAAGAAATTTAAGGTCAACAAGTTCGTGTTCGGCCTTAATGTCAGAATTCGTGAAAAATTGAGTATTTTGATGCCTCAAACCTTGCATTATGTTTTCCAGAAGGCCCTCATAGTAGAGGAGGAGCTCATCAGCGAGGGTTAGAGAAGGACTCCGACAAGACCAACAATACCGACAACATCTGGTGCACAACAACATCAAACACCAGTTAGTCATGCACCAGGGTATTGAGGCACTTCGAGAGGATCCACCTTCACTACACCTTAACGACCAACGCCTCAGCAACAAACTCCTTACAAAGGACCACAACACCAGCACCATAATTGATAGCAGTAGCAACAGTTTAGGCCTATTCAACAGAACAAACTAGGGTTCCAGGCCAATGGGCCGTCATCTTCTACTTCAGGTACCAAGAGTAATGGAATGAAGACAGGGTGTTGGACATGTAGAGAGACACATTACCAGCGTGACTTCCCAGTTGAGAATACTAGAGCATATGGATCAGTCGGACCCACTATCATGGGAGATTGGGGCAAGGCCCATAAGATTCATGCAGCGATGAATAACCTCCAATCAGAGAACTAGAAAATTGTGCACGAGACGTCAGGTACCGTCGCTAACCAAACCCTTAGTATTTCGATAGATCTAGGTTCTATAGAGAGTTTTATTTCTGGTGTAGTGCTAAAAAGAATTAACGTAAAGGAAGTCGAACAAGACAAGTTTAGCTTTGTAGAAATGGATTTGGGAGCCAAACAAAAGGTTGCATGGAAGGTTACGGGTTGTAGCCTTAACCTGGGAGATTTTTCCACTAGGGCCAACATGTACGTCATGATCTTAGGATCTTATGACATCATGATCGGTATGGACTGGTTGAAATTGCATGAGGTGATACTCAACTGTAAGATGAAACAGTTGAGCTTGGTTGATGATGAGGGCCAGAGACGTGTGATTGTAGGTAGGAACCAGGGAGTTTCCTTAAGCTTCATCTCTTCCCTACAACTATGGAAGAGCATGCACAAGGGATGCCAGCTATATGTGATCCTTGTGTTAAATGAAAAAGGCATGGAAGAAGGATTGGAAAACCTTCCGGTAGTATGAGAGTTTGCGGATGTCTTCCTAGAGGAGTTACCAGGGTTTCCACCTGAGAGGGAATTGGAATTTACCATTGACCTAAAACTGAGAAATGAAGCGATAGCAAGAAAGCCTTATCGGATGTCGACCTCGGAGTTACAGGAGTTGAAAATGAAACTAAAGGAGTTGTTGGATATAGGACTTATATGTCCAAGTGTGTCATAGTGGGGTGCACTTGTGAATTTTATAAGAAAGAAGGATGGGTCATGGAGACTCTGCATTGACTACCGTCAATTGAACAATGCAACGATCAAGAATCAGTATCCGTTGCCAAGGATTGACAATATGTTTGATTAGATGAAAGGCGTGATGGTTTTTTTGAAGATCGACTTGAGATTGGGGTATCACTAGTTACGAATCAAGGAGGACGAAATCCCTAAGACCTCCTTTAAGAAAAGGTTTGGAAATTATGAGTTTATTGTTTTACCGTTTGGACTAACAAATGCCCCAGGGGTATTTATGAGCTTGATGAACGGGGTGTTTCGCAGATACTTGGACAATTTTGTTCAAGTGTTCATTAACGATATTTTGATATATTTGCGGATGATGGAGGAGAATGACGAACACTTGCACTTGGTACTACAGTGTCTACGAGAGAACAAACTGTTTCAGAAACTATCGAAGTGCTCGTTTTATCAATCGAAGATTCATTACTTAGGGCATGTCGTCTCTGACGAAGGTATTGTTGTGGATCCAAAAAAGGTTGAGGCTATTATGGAATGTCCTGCATTGACGAATATCCCATAAGTGCATAGCTTCATGTGTTTAGTGGGATACTATCGACAATTCATCGAGTGTTTTTCGAAGATAAAAAATCCGATTACGGAATTGCAGAATAAGAACAAAAAATTTATTTGGACGGAGAAATGCATGGAAGCATTTCGGAGGCTCAAGGAGATGTTGACGATAGCATCGATACTAAAGGTCCCTGACATGGATGAGGAATTCTTGGTATGTGCTGATGCATCCAAAGAAGACTTGGACGAAGTCTTGATGCAAGACGGTCGAGTGATCGCTTACATCTCGATAAATTTAAGAAGGCATGAGGAGAACTATGCGACACACAATTTGGAGTTGTTAGCCATTGTGTATTCCTTGAGAGTATGGAGACATTACATTATTGGACGAAAATTTGAACTAAAAATGGACCATTGTGGTTTACAACACATCGTTACGCAAAGTGACATGAACACGCAACAAAGTCATTGGTCGAAATTGCTTAGCGAATACGATTTCGAGATTACTTACATAAAAGGAATAGTGAGAAGAGTGGTTGATGCATTGAGTCGGAGACCACACATGTTTTTGGTGATGCCTCTTCATACGAATCTATGGAAAAATATTCTAAATTTACAACGCGATGATGACTAGTACAAAGAGGTCCAGGATTTTATCGGACAAAACACAATGATGGTACCAAAATTTGAGGGATTTACTATGGACAACGACAGATTATTGAGATTTAATAATTGGATTTACATACCACCCAAAGATGAGTTGAGGATTTTTATCATAAATGAGGCTCATAGAGAAGTGTACATGTCTCATCTAGGAGCCATGAAGATGAGGGCAGATCAAACCCTTATTCTTCTGGAAAGGAATGAAGGCAGACATAGTCAACTATGTGGAAATATGTCTAGAATGTTAGCAGGTGAACGCTGAACATAGACATCTGGTAGGATTACTACAGCCACATGCTATTCCAAAATCAAAATGGGAGGTCATTTCAATGGATTTCATTGTTGGATTTCCGCTGACGGCAAGAAGGCATGACTATATTTTTGTAGTAGTTAACACTTTCATGAAGAGTGCTCATTTTATTCCTATGCGTATGACGTATCAGGCACCTGACATAGCTAGAGTTTTCATTAGTGATATTGTGAGGTTGCATGATGTGCCTAAGAGGATTATGTCTGATCGGGGATCTATGTTTACAGGACGATTTTAGACTAGTTTCCAAGAGGCCTTGGGAACCCAACTTAACTTTAGTACTACGTATCACCTAGAGACAGACGGGAAGACTGAATGAACGAACCAAATATCAGAGGATATGTTGTGTATGTATGTGATGGACCAACAGAAGCATTGGGAGGAATTCTTTTCACTGGTATAATTTTCATATAACAACAGTTATCAAAGCACCATTAAGATGGCGCCATTCGAGTTTCTTTATGGGCGACCGTGTCAGACGCCTTTGATTTGGGATCGACTTGAGGATAGGGTCCTGGTGGGACTGGAAGTGATCCAAGAGATGGAAGATCAATTGAAAACAATAAGATAAAGGATCAAGGAAGTGCATGACCGACAGAAAATTTATGCCGATGCGCATCATGTTGACCGTAGTTACGCAGTTGGCGATTGACTCTTCTTGTGGGTGAAATCGCACAACAGTTCGATCAAGTTTAGAAAGGGTGCTAAAATATCTTCTAGGTTCATGGGACCCTTCGAGATTATGGAAAGGAAGGGGCCCGTGGCCTATCAACTAGACTTTCCTAATTCTTTGAGGCATAGGCATGATGTTTTTCATGTATCTGTTTTGAGACATTATGTTAGTGACCCTACACATGTGATTGACATGAGTTCCTTGCATGTATTAGATGAGGGTGCGCTCATGGCAGAGCCAATCTACATTCTGGAACATCACATTCGACAAATACGACGTTGAATAGTAGATCGGGTCAAGGTCCAGTGGGACAACTATAGTCTGAACTCGACGACCTAGGAGGACACATATGATATGCGTTGACAATTTTCCTTTTTTGTTTGATAGCTAGACATATTGGTATTGTTAGACACTTTGTTGCGGAACTCATATACTGTGAAACTTTGGGACGAAGTTTAAAACAAGAGGGGGTGTATGTAACATCCTCCTCTTGCACGCACTGATTGGAATTATTCTTCGAGGACATTTGCATGCAAGTGATCTGGTTCATTATACGATTGGATGTTTTGATTATGATTATGAGATGTTGTGGATCTAATGATATGCTATTTTTTTTACATTTATATCGACAAGTGTTATTGACTGGTGTCTCCTGAGTGTGCAGGACTCTAGACATTAGAGGATGTCGATGGCATCGATGGATATCCTTGGACTCCAGATCGAGTCAGAGAGTCGACTGTTATGGTTTGAATGTTCTTAATATTACAAATGTGACATATGACTAGATCTTATAATGTTAATTCTTATAGCTCACATGTTTCATTGATGGATGTAGGCTGACGGTAGCTTGCTAACCAAACTGGCATAGGAGTAAAGGGGTCACGCACAACAACCAGAGACATTGAGGGAGAGGTGTGGAAGCAGCCCTGCTGCAACCTACTAGCACTCTCGTCGTGGCTTTAACTCTAGGTTAAGGATTACCTAGTTCAAGATATCCATGTTGTCGTGAGGGAAGAATGTGATAGCCACTCACGATGATTCTAAAGGGCACCCAATAAGGCATGTTCCTTATTCCTTAGAGGCCCTTAGTCTCCCACAAGTTCACCTAACGGAATATTGAGTCCAAGGGTTTGATGTCAAAAGGTGAGTGGCACCTTTGGAGAATGTAGTGTGTCTTGAAGGCCAATTCACACAAATAAAATAAGAATGCAAGTGAGTGGCACCCTTGGAGCATGTAGTGCGTCTTGAAGGGCACGTCACAATTTTAATTCTGGTAAGTTATTAAATCTAGTGCCTAGAAAAATATGACTTATTAGGACCTGGTCATCCTTAAAATGAATGATGGTATTGTTAGCACTCTGTAAATTTGTTTGGCTGATGAAAAAATGACAGAGGTAACTGTTTCAACCAAATTTAGGTTGGATCCTGGCCATTCCAACCAGAGAGGGCTCTCTCATACATATAGATACTGAAAATACTGAAAATATTTGGCAATGCACAGACATAGGTCATATTCTGCAATAGGACAAGTTTTTTAAAGGGGTTGGTAGGACCAACAAGAGAGCAAGGCCATTGGGAAATGGGGTCAACTTCTGAAATTGAATGAAAATTTGCAAGCTATGTATTCCTGAGGGAACTAAGGCAAAATAGGCACTGTGTTCAGCCAAATAAGAAATATGAGATGGCAGTGAGAAAAGAGGAAATACCACTATGACAAGAGGCATCTAACAGAGGAAAAATCTCTTGGCATAGATTTAGAATAAGAAACATAAAGGCTGGCTACTGAAAACAGAGCACCAATCTAGGGTGAATTTTAAACCAGGAACCAATAAACACATACAAGTATAATCAATATGAGAAAGAGCACCAACAAGGTGAATTTTTTCTTTCGCTCAAAGATTATCGCTAGCAGAAAAACACATTCATGAATATGAAATACAAGAAGACACACTGAACATCAACACCATGATGAATCTCGGTTATCTAAGAAAACCTTCTCTGCTTATATTAAAATCCATAAGAAATCACAAAGTTTTCCTACTAGAAGGGCAAGCCCTTCTCCAGCAAGTCAAACCATTTATTTATCTTTTTAACAGTATATATAGATAAATTACATATGAGACCCAAAACGGATCGTCTTCTTCAAGATTCCAAAAATAGGTACCAGTTACAGAGGGAGTAACGTACCAAAACCAAACTCCTACTTTCTAGGGAATGTTACAAATAGAAAACTGAAATACTTGAGGTCTTTACCTTGAATGCCACTTGTCTACAAAATTCCCTTAAATGTATTTTTCATTTTAGCTTTTCAATCTCTTCCTTTAACGTGTCAAGCCAACTAGGTTGGTCTTATTTAGTACCTTTAACTGTCCCAGCTTTAACTTCTTCCTTCCATCTCTTTTTCCTTTTTCTCTCGCCAGTTTGCATGCAGTGTCCATCTTCTTATTCATTAATGATCAAATCTTTCATAATAGAATTCAATCTGATTTCTTCGCCTGGTCCTGGTTCATCTGCAGATTTTGCATGAAATTTTGTTGTTATGAGTTGCAAAGCATGCCTTTCTCTCTTTTTACTTGATATCCCTGTCGTATTATTTGAATTTCCTAGTTTGCTAAAAACCACTAGATCATTTTCCTCATCCCCCTTTGGTTTTCCAGGGAACACGAGCCTATTTCCCTCAACTATACATGAATTGGACGAGTGATTCAATTTCCAGTTATTCTGCTCTGGAATAAAACTTCAATTACCCAAAATAGAGTAATTTTACCTTTGTTTTGAGTAACAGTCTCCATCGAGTATTAATCATGCGCTACTGACGAAATTCCTTACAGGGATAATGGCATCTCATGTTCGACCATCGATTTCCAATGATGAGTCTTAAATTGGTTATTTGGCAGCACTTACTTGGCATTGTGTGGATGAATGGTACCTAAAAAAGTGTCTCGAGATGATTAGATTGGTCGTCAAGTTTCTTTTCCACATGTGATTATTGGATTTTGTTGACTTTTAATATGATAGTTTAGGCATGTAGTTCATTTCAATTTGCATTTGTCTTAACCATAAACAAGAATGTTGCAGCAACCAAGTCACAAGAAAAAACACCCTGCACAAGAACACAAGAAGTATCTTGGGAAACCCTTATCAACAAGAGAAGAAAAACTAGCCAAATCCTTTGCTATATTCTTCAAGAGAAAGACCTTCACCACCAAGAAATACCTAGCACAAAAAAGGGTGATTAAACCCTAGAAGACTAGCACCCAATAGAGGTGTGCGCTTCTCCCAAGTAAATGTACTTGCTGAAATTTCTAAACTCACTTGAATGATATATTCCACAACAGGGAATTTTGCCTTTACTTATATTAGACTTCTCCTATCAACTGAAGTGTCTATTGGATCAATAGGGTTGACCTCTCTAAGTCATATTATAATTGTTATTATTATTATTATTACTATTATTAATATTATCCAGATTAATTATCTTTTACATTTATTATTAATCACATTAAAGTGGGGCCGATCTGTACCCTTTACATAACAATTAGGGTTACATGCAGGTCTGACTCTTGAACAATATATAGAAAAGGATCTGATACACCCACTAGTGCTCATCCACTAGGGGCACAACCATAGGGATGTCATATCTTCGGTTCACTGTATTGCACAGAAGAACCAGATCTTCACACGTTCACCTGTGCCCGTCCATAGGAATGTCCACTCTACAGATCTTCTTTCCCACTACCTCACACTGGAGAATCATCTAGATTCTTCTCATCTACTCTACTTCTTAGAGGAGGCTAATACATCATCTTCATTTATGTTCACATGACGATGCACCCAAAACTTTGGGATTTCGCACGTTCACCTTGTGCTTAGCCACAGGCACGTCCAATTCAACAGATTGCCTTTCCCACTGGATAATCATCTAGAGTTATTCTCAACTCTCTTAATCGAGGAGGTCATCTCTACGTTCCTAGCTCAGTCTTAGGCATGAACCACGTACCCTTCTTAGGGGATTTCTCTTAGGTTTGTAAGCTGAGAGAAAGACTTACATAGCTACAATGATCCACACCTCTCAGGTTTGTAAGCTGGAGAATGTCTCACATAGCTGCAATCATCAACATATTTGACGCGTTTAATGAAACTTAACACATGATTTTGGGGTGGGATGAAGTGGTTTTTGGTTCACTCGCTTTTTCCCCCGAAATGGGTCTGAGGATGACACGTATCTTCACGGGAAACCATGATTGGAATTTCAGGCCCACTCAGACATTTTAACCTCTGTGATAGTTCTTCGCTCGAAATGATCCCTAACCGTTGATCTGCGGTGCTTGCGATCTGTGGTCCGCCAGGTCCCATCAACTCCGCACTTCAGCTAGACTTAGCCTCCTTTTGCTAGATATGGCCCTGTCCTACAGTTTATCGCTTCTCTACACTAGTTTATCCTCTTGCTAAGTCCCGAAACTTGGATTCCATATAAAAATTGTTATAGTGATAACAGTTATGATTAAAGTTTAATAACTAATTTTTTCCCTTAAAAACTGTCGCCAAGCCTAGTGAATTTAAAACTTAGTTCTATGTAGAACTTGTGAACACAAAAAACTAAATGGACATGTAACAAGAAGAGGGTAAAGAAAATTCAAACATTAAAATTTAAAATTAAATTTTAATGAAGGATTAAATTATTAAAAGGGTAAATGGTTGTTTATATCTAAACTTGTTAAATTTGAACTTAGAAGAAAAGGGGAATGTCTAACATAGTAAGGAATATAGTCTTTGGAACCTTCTAATTGTGAACTCAACTAGGTTTTAAGAAGGCATCAGTCATTTAAGAATTGTAAGGGAATAAAGGGACACCGAGGAGTGTTTTTAGGAACGCTTTTAGGTGGGTGAGGGAAATAGGCAAATTTATTTAATTAATAAATTGATTTTCTAGTGCAACTAAGGGATCGGTTGACATGTGTATAGGGGAGGTTTATCCTAATTAAATTTAATAAAAAGAATCTAATGGGGGTTTGGGAAACTAATCACTAAGAAAACTCTATAAAAAGGATGGCAGAGGAGGAGTATGGATCACGTCTGGTATGCGTAAGGTTACACTACTGAAATTTATCTTGACTGAATTTATCTTGTGGGAGTTGGGATAGTCATCTCAAATAACGAGTGGTAGCTCGACCTTGCGAGGTGAGCTGGGAGATATCATTCTCCGATATTGTGTGCGTGGCTCCTTTGCGGCTCGGGGGGCTCAGGGGGAAGATGAGTACCCCTAGCATTGGCTAGGAGGTACCGATGAGGTCTCAGTGGTTGGAAAGCATGACTTGGATGGATCACAAGTAGGAATTAGATGGAGGGAAAGTGTGGGACAACCCCTTCCGATTCTTCGCCATTATCTATGGTACACATGTGTAAATTTTGTAATAAAAGGGTAGTTAGGTTTATGTACAAGAATATCTATCATGGCGAATGCACGCTTGTTTAGTATACATGTGTTGTTTATAAGATTCTGATCTGTATGATCCATGTGTTATTTATTGGTATAGCTTCATGTTTCTCCCAGAGTAGTTTCCTTGGCACAATAATTGTTTCCCGTAAC
The DNA here is from genome assembly GCA_032191745.1 of Picea mariana. Classification (NCBI taxonomy): domain Eukaryota; kingdom Viridiplantae; phylum Streptophyta; class Pinopsida; order Pinales; family Pinaceae; genus Picea; species Picea mariana. Next base: position 10,997 of record JASDQU010272872.1, read on the forward strand.
ACTGCAACCAATGACCATTGGATTTATTTGCCTATATTTTATTTTATTCTCGTTTGCACTGCAATAAAAATGTCTTATTGAACATTATTTCACTGTGTGATTTTAATCTTGTTGCACTACAAAAGGCTGACTACTAAAAACATAGCACCAATCTAGGGTGAATTCTGAACCAGGAACCAATAAACACATACAAGTATAATCAATATGAGAAAGAGCACCGGCAAGGTGAATTTTTTCTTTTGCTCAAAGATTATCACTAGCAGAAAAATATATTCATGAATATGAAATACAAGAATACATAATGAACATTAACACCATGATGAATCTCTGTTATTTAAGAAAACCTTCTCTACTTATATTAAAATCCATAAGAAATCACAAAGTTTTCCTACTACAAGGGCAGGCCCTTCTCCGGACAGTCGAACCATTCATTTATCTTTTTAATAGCATATATAGATAAATTACACATGAGACCCAAAAAAGATCATCTTCTTCAAGATTCTAAAAATAGGTATCGGTTACAGAGGGAGTAACGTATCAAAACCGAACTCCTACTTTCTAGGGAATGTTACAAACAAAAAACCAAAATACTTGAGTTCTTTACCCTGAATGCCACCTGTCTACAAAAGGCAGAATAAGCTCCTGAAAAGGGTAATGGAGACATAGAAGACCTACAAGACATGGTTAAGAAGTTATCAAATGAAATCATAGACATGAAAAGAAGTGCAGGGGAGGGAAACTAAGGCCAAAGGCCCTATAAGCCTTTCTTTAAAAGGAACCCACTTTTCAAAGAAATTTAACCTCCCCCAGCTAACTTAAATATCGATTTGGGAAATGTAGCATCCGATTCTTTCTGTACTTATCACCAAGAAAATCACTCTAAAAGATACTTCCCTCAATGGGTGCATGCCATGAATTTGATGGCCAATCAGTTTCTAGACAAAGTCTCCCTGACCGAACAACCAAGTGGTTCAGTTACGAATGTTGTTAATTAGGAAGATATTGATCCACCAGAAGATACAACCATGTTGATATGGGATCTTGACCTAATCATGCCTTCTGAGGACTTATTTGAGTCTCAAGAACCACCCGCAGAGGTCTCGGTGGTGCAAACACGAAGTAAAGGTCAACCCATCTCAAATTACCTTTCTAATACCCAAAGTTCGGGGGGAAGATCAACTCCCGATCACCCAAAATCACCTTTTTCTCCCTATAAGAACCCTATAAGTATCCATACCAGATAATCACCCAAACTGGATTACAACGTAGTTGAAGATTTGAAGAAGTTGAAGGCTAATATATCAGTTATGGACATATGTAGAATCCCCCAACAAAAATAATTTTTGCTACAAGCTTTGAAATTAGTAGAAAACCCTATGACAAGCAATGATCAGGAAAGAAATCTAACTCCCACAGATCTAGTAAATAAACCAACTATAAACGCTTGCTCGAAAGATAAGAAGGGAAAACCTTTTGTTCCACTGTTCCTTTTAATGTTTGAAAATTTCAATAGAAACCTATAGAATTGTTTGGTCGATTCAGGAGCATCATCCAATGTTATGACCTTGTCTATTTGCAAAAAATTAAACATTGTTCCTCTCAAAGGTGACAAACATGTAATACAACTAGGCAGGACCCAGGTGAAAGTCATGGGAGAACTCAAAGATGTAATGATCAGGATAGCGACACATCCTAAATTTGTGTAAGTGATTGACATCACTGTAGTAGATATCCAAGAAGCTTATGGGTTATTATTGATCCGAGACTAGTCTAAAAAGTTAAATGGATACTTTAGTACAGATTGGGCTCAGCTTTGGTTGCCATTAAAGGGGCACAAAAATATGATCAAAATTGATAGGGAAAGATATCTGAAACATACTATCACTGATCTAGAAACCCTAAATGAACCTTCGTCGGCAAATTTCCCTATGTTAGGCAATTATTCCTATGATCCTACTTCAGGAAATTCTCCCCTCTCTCATCTGATATCCCTCTCACTCAAAACTCCGAAATGAATTTTCAAGAGGAGTTGCCAACGACGGCGGAAGAAGCCATCTTCTACTAAGAACCTACATTAGAAACTACATAACTAGCATGAGGAAAGGAGGAAAGTAATAGGGAATGGGAAGCTGATACATGTTTCCCACGAGTTTGGACCCTATATTTTGATGTATCTAAATCACAAGAAGGGTCAGGAGCAGGGTGTATCCTCATTAATCCGAGAGGAAAACAAAATTTCCTATCTTGTAGACTAGAATTCTAGTGCACAAATAACACCGTCAAGTATGAAGCTCTAGTACAAGGGCTAAAGAAATCCATAGAACTAAAATTCCAAGAATTGAAGGTTTTCGGAGATTTTGAAATCATTGTTAGACAGATAAGGAATACTATACATTGCAATTGTCTGCACCTAAAGAATTAGCAACAGGATGTGCATAGGTTAATAGAGCACTTTGAAGATTTCAATATTACAGTGATTCCCAAAGCAAAGAATATCCTTGTTGATTCCCTGGCCACAACTACTTCAAGGTTGTCACCTATAGAAGATTATGAAGCCTCCCGGTTCACAGTGGAATTGCTCTACAAACCATCGTTGCCTAACAATATTTCTAATTGGAAGGTATTTTAAGGAGATGAACAGATCATAAACTTTCTGACTAATCAGGATAATTTCAAAGAATTGGCTATCACCGATGAATTATTCCAGGAACAACCAACATAAATTGATCCTCGGAAAGGTCAACCAACTGACAAATAGAAGTCTCACACAATATTGAAGGGGATAGATAATTTAGAAAATCTTTTTGACCTAAAATAACGATTAAGGGGCCAAAAAACGCGAAGGCTGGTAGTTCATGTCCCAAATAAGAGGGAACTGGATGGCAGTAGTTCAAGAAATTGACCTAGATATAATACCTACTAAAGTAGTTAAAGGCCAAGGGTTATGCAAGCTGGCAGCTGAAGCTCAAGACCAAGTAAATGAAGACCCTAGATGGGAGAATGAAATGGCATTATGGTGTGGTGAAGCTTCATACATTTCCCCAAGACAAGAGTCTTGGTATGAGAAACTAACTTATCTCCTACACCATGGGACTTTTCCAGAAAACCTCAACCCTAGGGAAAGAAGAGATCTCAGGTTAAAGTCCGCACAATATCGCCTCATAAATTCGGTACTCTTCCAGGTTAATTATGATGGAGTGTTTTTGAGACGTCTTGAATGTGAATATGCAGACGAAGTTCTGAAGGAGCTCCATGATGGCCCTATAGGTGGACGCTTTGCAGGAGACACCATCGCTCATAAGATACTGAGAGCTGGCTATTATTGGCGCACTTTGTTGAAGGACACTCACACATATGTTAGGAATTGTAAAACTTGTCAAATAAGTGCTAGGAGAGAAAAGAGAGCAGCAATCCCACTCTAGCCAGTAATCATTTCTAGACCTTTCGAGCAATGGGGGTTATATATCATAGGAGATATTACACCAAGATCCTCAAATCAACACAAGTATATACTTACTGCCATTGATTACTTCACAAACTGGGCAAAATCCATTCCTCTAACTCATGTAAATGAGAAGGTGGTAATCCAATTCATATAACAACAATTAATCACAAGATTCGGTGTCCCTTCTATTCTTGTTTTTGATAATGAAACTTACTTTTCTTCCACCTTATTAACAGAGTTTTCCCTAGACAAAGGAATCATAATAAGATACTCTTCAAATTACTTTCCATAGGGAAATGGAGTGGTAGAATCAACCAATAAGAACCTAGTGAGGATATTAAAGAAAACGGTTGCAGACAACCAGAGAAATTGGCATAATATACTCCATAACGCTTTATGGGAAGATAGAGTTACACCCAAAAAATCTATAGGTAATTCCCCATATTTTTTAGTATATGAACAGGAATCCATTCTCCCGAATGGGTTATATATTCCATCTCTTCAACTTGCTCAGGAGTCCAGAGGGGATCCCTCATCAACCTTACAACAAAGAATTGACACCCTGATCATGTTAGAAGAAGAAAGGGAGAAAGATAAATCAAAATTCATAGCCCACCAGTAGATAGTTAAAAGATGGTTTGGCAAGCATAAGGCTAAAGAGAAGCATTTTGAAGTAGGAGACTTAGTTTTGAAATGGGATAGAGAAAATGAGCCTAAAGGAAAACATTCTAAGTTTTAGAATCTATGGCTCAGACCTTT
>JASDQU010272873.1:0-10794 GCA_032191745.1 Picea mariana
ACATACAACAATCAATCACACAAAAATAAAAACAACTACCTACCCATTCTACCCTGCAAGGTTAGGACCTCTAAGACACATAAGCAATGCTCAAGCCCAGGTCCCCATCGATTTTGACCATTTAAGGTCTCAACGCTAGCGAATGTTCTAAGGAACAAGGAGGTGTCTAAATCCTTTCCATCACAAGCAAGACCATGCTTACTAGGCTAAAAGAAACATCAATCAATCCAAATGCAGCAAATTTAACGACACAAGTAGCTAGAACCTTTATGACGAGCGAGAAACCAATCAGAATAAAAAGTTTTAGAAACAAGTACAAACATGAATTACAATGAAAAACCACACCCACATCGAGAAGCACAAGAATCAATGCCAGGTTATCATATGCGCTTGTCACTCAAGCACGCCTTGACCCCGTCATAATGAATCATGTCACCACTGTGCGACAAACAAGATTGTAACTAAGGCTCAAACTTAAACAGTCACAAATACTTAAACTCAAGACAAAATCACCAAACGCCAGGAACTCCAAAATTAACTGTCATACCTTATAATGAAATATATAATGAAATATATAACGAGAGAACTCTATTCAATCAATGCTAATGACGCGCAAGGTAACGACATTCAATACATGGTTAACTTTTCAACATAAACTCATGATTAAATAATTACAAATTCCAAGTAAGGATTCCACTAACAACATCAAGGATTCAATAAGTCCTTAATCAGTTCCTTGTTGTGAAAACAAATAAAACCACTATAAATCAATAATCATAATACTGCCAATTAAAACAGTAAAAACTATTGTAAAGAAATTGAACTATTATCAAGAGATAACACATTAATATAATTAGCCCTTAATACTGAGGTAAAAGCAAGTAAGAATATTAAACTGTGATAACACACTAATAAAATTTAACCATTATGACAATTGCAAAATGGATGAATTATTAAACTGTTGTAAAAAGATTAAGTTATAATGAGCGATAATCGCACTATCAGGGTTAAACCTTAAAATTGTTACATAAAGGCACTCACTAATCTGAAGGGATAACCACAATGATAGATCTCCTGCCATAATTCCAACTACGATGATCATGATATAACAATATTCCTAAACTACTGAATCAATGCCAACTCTAACCACTAATTATTTAAAATTTCTTTGTGATATTCAGAATCTCTGTATAATTAATTAATATCTCTGTGTATTTATTAAATCACTTTGTATTTTTTCAAAAGGATATTAAAATCTAGGCGCACTTAACCCAAGGATCTTAGAATTAGAACTGTTTACACTTGCCAACTATCTGTAAATAGATACTCACAAAAAAAAGAAAATATTTAAATAATTAAAATTGTGGATTAGAAATATTAAATTTTCCCAAGAAATCTAAAAATTCGTTGATTAAAAAAAACAAAAGAAATCTTAGAATATGAAAACGAGGGAAACCGACACTGGCCAATAAAGTTTTTTTACACAAGCATTAATTCTCAAGGGTCATCGTTGTTATAAAATGGTGCAAACATATGAATATTTAACTCGTCCCTGCCATTCCTCCATCATAACTCGACATTATCAAATAGTTAGGATAGTTAATGTGTTTCCTGCAATTTCAGGTGGAAGGAAATGAGTGTAGTGACCGAATTTTGAGACAACAACAAAGGACGTCGGGAACATCAAGTCACCAACTCCTTAAACAACCCATCCACTAAATACACAATACAACAATACACAGTCAAAGGATTTGAAACCCCCCCTCACGCGCTCCAATTCTAAGGTTCTAGATATGAAATAAAATCAAAAGCAAAATTCCAAAATTAAAAAAAAGAGAGAGAACATAGTCCCAACACAAATTCCATTACTTGATCCATTTTCTAAGGATCGGGCCGTAGTAAAAGGAAAAATTTAAGAAATAAAACACATACATTACAATAAACATATACACCATTACAAAATATTGATCTCAAAATTCCCAACCAACCAACTATAAAACATTACAAGTAAAAGTAGTAATGTAGGAAATTTTAACATCAACATGTTAAACACCTATAATAGAATCCCTCTATGAGGAGAGGCATGTCTAAACCTAAAAACACGAATGGTTAAAAGGTAATAAATTTGAATAGAAACCACAAACCATAGTTTAAACAAGCTTTCCCCTAAATCTGAATACATTCTTCTGCATGTCATTCCCTCAAAATGTTATAACAATATTAACACTATGAACAAAACAAAAGCCCACTTGTCAAAAGGGGCGTAGTTAGATAGTAAACAAGGGAGCATGGGCCAGAATGCAAATACATGTTTCACTATATGCATATAAGTTTTAACCATAACCGTTTGATATTAAAAAAAAGGGGGGCTCTAGATAAAGCCAACATAAGTCTGTAAATCCACAACCAATCCATACCAAAAGCGGTTCTAATACTAACACAACACAGACACTGCATACTGAAGATGCCTGAATTCTGACAACATAGATCTAATCCAAAATGAGATAACCTCTAGTACACACAAAAACCAAACCCTACAGATATGGATATAAGAGATCCAAAACTTCAAGTAACTCAAAATATCAAATACCCACAACCCAAAAATATGAGGAAAAAACCAAGATCCTTCTACAAAACAAAGCAGATCCAGGATATTTATATACTAACATTTAAAAACAAGTAATCTAACTTTTTTGAAGCAAACAACCTTTTCTGGATTTACCAATGGTGGTGCAGGAAAATCGTATCATAAACATCAATCAATGTTCATTTAAATGTAATTAGAACCAATATGCAAAGGAATTTATACACGCATACAATCACCGAAGGAGAAAAACTTGAGTCGTTGTCCCACGCGTGCGCTCCATCCAACTCTCGCTTGCCAACCACTGAGACCTCACTGGTACCACCTAGCCAATTCTAAGGGTACTCTTCTTCCCCTTGAGCCCCCTGAGCCGCAAAGGGGCCACACACATAATACCAAGGACTGCTAGCTTCCTAGCTCACCTCGCAAGGCCGAGCTACCACTCATTATCCAAGCTGGGTATCCCAACTCTCACAAGAGAAATTCAGTCAAGATAAAATTCTGGCAACATAACCTTATGCAACCAGATGTGATCCATACTCTTCCTCCACCATCATTTTTATATAGTTTTATTAGTGATTATTTTCCCAAACCCTCATTAGATTCTTTTTTATTAATTTAATTAGGACAAAGCTCCCACGTACACATGTCGCTCGATCCCTTAGTTTCACCAGAAAATCAATTTATTAATTAATTAAATTATCCTGTTTCCCCCACCCACCTAAAAACGTTCCTAAAAATGCTCCTCGATGTCCCTTTATTCCCTTACATTTCTTAAATGAATTACACCTTACTTAAACCCTATTTGAGTTCACAAATAGAAAGTTCCAAAGGCTAGATTCCCTACTAAGTTATACATTCCCCTTTTTCTTTAAGTTTCCCCTTTTCTTTAAGTTTAGACAAAAACAACCATTTACCCCTTTTAATAATTAAACCTTCATTAAAATTTTTACTTTAATTATTAATGCTTGAATTTTATTTACCCCCTTCTTGTTACATGTCCATTTATCTTTTTTTGTTTGTTCACGTATTCTACTCAGACCTAGGTTTTAAATTCACTAGGCTTGGTAATAGTTTTAAGGGAAAATTTTGTTATTAAACTTTACTCATACCCTCATTCATTTTAAGGCTGACCAAGTCCTAAGGAGGAATAGTTTTCTAGGTATTAGGTTTATTAAATTACCATAGTTAAAATCACGATGTCCCCTTCAGAACGCACCTCGTGATCCAGGGGTCTCACTCGCCTACATTCCATTTTTAATTGCGTGACGTGCCCTTCAAGACGCACTACGTGCTCCAAGGGTGTCACTTGCCTCTTGACTGAATCTGGTAGGCATCAAACCCCTGGAGTCAATACTCCATTAGGTGACCTTATGGGAGACTAAGGGCCTCTAAGGTATAAGGACCCTGCCTTATTGCATGCCCCTTAGAATCATCGTGAGCGACTGTCACAGTCTTCCCTCATGACATCATGGATCTCTTGAACTAGGTAATCGTTAACCTATTGTTCAAGTCATGGTGGGAGTGCTAGTAGGCTGTGGCAGGGATGCTGGCACACCTCCCCCTCAATGTCTTTATTTGTCATGCGTGACCCCTTTACTCCAAATGTTAGTCTGGTTGGCAAGCTATCATCTGCCTACATCCATCAACAAAACATGTCAGCTATAACAATCAACATCATAATATCTAGTCATACGCCACATCTGTAATATCGAAAATAGTCAAACCATAACAGTCCACTTTCTGACTCGATCGGGAGTCCAAGGAGATCCATCGATGCCTAACGTCCAAAGTCCTGCACACTCAAGAGAACCCAATCAATATCACCTATCGATGTAAATACAACAAAAATAGCATATCATCAGATCCACAATATCTCATAATCATAATCAAAATATCCAATCATAAATGAACCGGATCACTTTCATGCAAGTGTCCGCAAATAATAAGTATGCTTAATGCGTGCAAGAGGGGGATGTTTCAAAATCCCTAATTAAAAGGAGAAAAAACACTACATAAATAGAAAGCAATGGAATCTTTTTCACCTTTCTAAGCTAGATCCAAAGAAATTTTCAAGAAAAATTCAAACTCATAAAACTAAAGAAAATTCTATGATTCACTTGATAGACTAGAATTCCTACCTTAAAAATCTTTACGAATCTTGTAAAGTCCTCGACAAAATTCCAAAAATTTTTACAGAAGATGATTTTTTTTATTAGAAGGCATAAATTTTTGGGTTAATCAATTCACAAACAAGAAATCTAAGGACATCGAGGGCTACCAAGATGAAATATTAAAAATTTAGGGCCTATTTTGATCCCTCACATACACAAGCTCTTCAATTTAGCAGTCAAGCAAGGCTTCCCTTAAGCTTGGAGTCAAAACCTCATTGTGCCTATTTTTAAAAGTCGGGATAAAATAAATGCTTCTAATTATAGGACCATTATGGTTAGCCCCATTTTATCCAATCTATATGGGAGTATTTTGGAAAATAAGATAAGAATATCAGCTATCATTCATAGGATTATTACATAAGATAAGAAGATAAGCTAGAAAGCCACAGAAAAGGAGCTGAATGTAAGGTCAGTTTTAGAGGTTATCCTTCATATATGGACTACCTTATCACCCTTAGGATGATTACAAAGGAGTGTTGCAACAATAAAATCAATCTCCTTTGTTATTTCATTGACTTTGGGAATTCATTTGACATTGTGCCTAGGACGAACCTTTGGAATAGGTTAGAAGAGATAAAAGTTCCATCTAGGCTAAGAGTTGTTGTAGCAAGGTTGTATGGGAACGTTATTAGCATGTTTATGAGCACTAACGGTTGGTCAGAATAAATTAACTGCAATACAGGATTCAAACAAGCTTGTCCCCTATCCCTTACCTTTTTTGGAATTTACATTGAAAAGTTAGAAGATTGTTTGGAAGCCGCAGGTTGTGTTGAACCAATTCTTTCTAGTATAGTATTTATCCTTTTTATCTATGTCGATGATATTTTTCTTATGGAAAGGAATCCCTATGACTTTAGCAAGCATCTTAGAATCCTCAAGGACTTCTTCTCTAATACAAGTAGGACTGTGAGCACTAACAAAACAAAGGTTATGATCATTAAATCCAACAAGATCGCCTACAATACTTTTTTATATGATAACAATATCTGGGATAGAGTGTCTTCATACAAGTATCTTGGAATTAATATTCATCACAAGATCATTTGGAACTATAACATTGAGAAAATGATAAATGAAGGGTGGAAAGATTATTATGGGATTGAAAATAATTGTAAATTAGCACACCTTTGGCTATGAGATAAGAAAAAGATCTTCTTTGAGACTCTTGTCACTCTTTTTTATCATATATGGATGTGAATTTTGGCGATGAAGTATCTCTCAAGAATCATAGATAAAGATAGAACAGATCCAAAAGAATTTTAGAGCTTATAATCTCAAAATTAAAGGCAATACACCCTATCCTATGCTCATCATATAAGTGAACATTTCCCCCGTTGAGAGAATAGTTATGATTAGGCACTTGATGTACAAGAACAAGATAAACAACATGGATGACAAGAGGCTCCCAAAAATTGATTCAAATTCTAGTCAAAATCACCAACAACTCAAGCACGGACAACCTGAGTCTGGAAACCTTGTACAAGAGAGAGTAGTTCTCTCAGGTTTTCGTTGTTTTGGCACCTGAGAAACCAAAGGGTAAGACCCCTCGTTTTCGCAAGTCACAAAATCTCGGTACCCAATACCCGGACGTGCTCTGTGGATGAGCCAATTTTGCGTGAATAGGGTTCGGCGTTTCGGCACCCAGGAAACCAAAGGGTAAGACCCCTCATTTTCGCAAGTCGTGAAATCCTGGTACCCGAAACCCCGACGCGCTCTATAGATGAGCCTATTTTGCATGAATAGGTTTCGGCATTTAGGCACCCAAGAAACCAAAGGGTAAGACCCCTCATTTTCGCAAGTCGTGAAATCCTGGTACCCGAAACCCCGACGTGCTATGTGGATGAGCCGGTTTTGCGTGTATAGGTTTCGGCATTTTGACACCTGGGAAACCAAAGGGTAAGACCCCTCATTTTTGCAAGTCATGAAATCCCGGTACCTGAAACCATGACGTGCTCTATGGATGAGCCCTAGGTCACAGGGCAGAGTCATGTGGTAGAAGGGGGAGGTAGGTGCTAGCAGTTAATCAAGGGTCAAAACTCGAGAATCGACATTTCGGGTCCCGAGAGAATCTGGACCGTCCATTTGTAGGGGATGCGTGGCGAAGGTCTAAAGCCACTGGGGTTCCAGACATCGGGGGAATAGGAGTGAAGACCCCGCCAGAAATCCCGAAATATAGAATGTTGGGATTTAATCCGGGCCATTGATCAAGCCGATGATCTAGACCGTAGATCTAGATGATACTGGGCTTTCAAGTCCTGGGGATTTAATAGGGAAAGGAGGAATGCTTGCATCGTGATTCCCTGAATCACGAAACCCTGAAAGAATTTAGAGGATTAGCACCAGGTCATAGGATCGGTTGTATGACAAGTGACCCGAGGGAGGAGCTAAGGATCTATTAGACCCTTTCAGGTTTCGACATTTCGAAAGACAAAGAACAGGGGAACGCTTGCATCGTGATTCCCCGAATCGAGAAAGCTAGAAGCACCTTTTTGGTAAGGCCTATGGTCATAGACAACGATCAAATGGGGGAGGATATGGGAAGGGAGGGTCTATGCTAGACCCCATAGAAAAAAAAAAGAAGAGAAAATCTTAGTTGTCGTAGTGGGTGTGTGACAAATTGGTATCAGAGCATGGTTACAACACTTGGCCTGCTTGGGCTCATGAACGAGTTGCACAGAATCTCCATTTGAAGTACTCTTAAAAGGAGTAACCCTCTATCTTAACTCCCTTTATCAAAAGACGAAGTTGAATGAAAATTCCTATTGTGTGTATGCATTTGAAAAATATGAATCATGCGCTGATTGTGAATGAATATAATGTTGACTAACAACAAGTGTTTTTCTTGCACAACAAGCGGATGATCAACCACGGGAAATGGGAGACACATAGAATGGCGACGCACCACGAAGTGGGGGATGGCTCCCACAATAGAGATGAATATTTTGATGAAAGGAGAGCGATAGAGACCCCTTCAGATCTAGCTAAGACTATGAGAAGCCTCATGGTCGAACTACAGAGTTGCAAGGCCGACAATGAGAGGTTGATAAAAGAGCAAGAGAAGCAAACAGAAATTAATTTATCCGACATACAAAGACAATTGCAGCATAGACCTGACACCAATCACGCGAACCAACGACAGACAAAGAGAAGTCGAAGCGCATATGGGATACAGAAACATGATCTTTTAAGTGGCCACACTGGGAGGAGAACCTCGAGAAAGGTCCACTCCAGAGATAAGGGACAATCGTCATACGATTCCTCTGGAAAGGAAACTAGCGACTCGGAGGGACCTTCTAGTAGCAGAACTAGTTCTTATTCCCGAATAAAATGGAAGAAGCGAAATCATTCCAAAAATCATAATCTCGAAGAATTCAAGAAAGACAAACCACCCTCTTTTGACGGTGAAATAAAGAAGGGAGAGGAAGCAGAGGCCTGGCTACTTGGACTAAAAAAGTATTTTAGAGTCCATGACTTCTCGAAAAATTTGAAGGCCAGAATAACCACTTTCAACTTGAATGGGAAGGCTTCCATTTGGTGGGAAGACCTTAAGAACGTAAAAGGGATTCATGAAGAAGACCTATCTTGGGAACGGTTTGAGAAATACTTCAGGAAGAAGTATCTGTCGGAAAAGTATTTCGACAAAAAGACTAAAGAATTCTATGAACTCAAGCTGGGGCAACTCACCATAGAGGAATATGTCAGCAGATTCCTCGAGTTGTTGGGGTACATACAAAAGTTGTTGGAGCATCATCTATAAGCTACTCAAAAGTTTGGGGTTCTTTGAAGTGCATAAGGCTAATGTCAAAAAAAATTCTTATCACTCTTTGAAAATGCATGGATGAATGTTCTCTAGAAACCTAATATTGCCATTAATTTATTTCCATTAAATAAAAGTGAGCTCCAATGGAAATACACACTTATAAATTGATTGATGTGAAATTATTCCTCTTTCTATTTATTCACATAAAATTCTTCCACACATTTTAGATACTTTTGTGAAGACAAAAGTGTTAATGATTTTAACAAGAATTGTGATAACAAGAATGTCACTTAATATAATATAGTATTGATTAGCTGAGATAACTTGTTGAAAAGTGTTGTTTAACTATTTTATGAAATGAATTTTTTTTGTTGGAATATGGCGATATAAATTTGTACGAAATTATTATTTTTTTGTTATTTAAAATCTATTTTTGAATGTATAAATGGCTTCAGCATGGCGAAAGATCCTGGGGTACTCAGATTATACATAAATAATCACTCAAATCTATGGATCTAACAATTTCTCGTCGGATTTCGGGCAAATGTCCCCAAAAAATATCGTTGAAAAAAATTTCATTTCGTAGAACGTTTAGACTACATTCTTATTAAAACGGGTGCATGCTAATAATAAATTCATTTCATTGAATGGCATTTTAGGGTAATTATTTGAACCACCTTTACTTAATAAATTAATATTTCATCATTTAAATCAATGCAAAATAGAATTGAAGAATGTCCATACATTTATATTAAAATAATTGATTTATAGATATAACATAGTAGAATAATGAAAATCCAAATATTTCATCAATTATAGGAGATAACACATTCTATAGCACAAGGAGTATTCTATAAAAGAAAAATTATTAAAAACAAATAAAAAATTCATTTTATAGATATAATAATATTAAAGGTATTTATCATAGTTTTACAACAACCCTCTCTACTTCCATAAAAAAAATGATCTATCAAAGTATTGTGTAAAAAGAAGAATAGAATTGCTAACCCTTGATATGATAATGAGCATAAAATTGCTAGAAACTTTATTAGAGATATTTCTAATGAGTCCTTGAAATGTGATAAGATTAGTAGATACAAATATGTAACGACCCTCATTGTTATGACAACATGCGATGCATAGCAAGTGCAATATATATATATTTTATGCAAGAAAGTAACAATGAAAAACAGTCAATCAACGTAACTCGACGATGAACACAATGCACGCAATTAAGGCAACAAACAAACATAATGACCTAGAATACCATCACATCATGTAGCTGGAAGCAACATACAACAATCAATCACACAAAAATAAAAACAACTACCTGCCCATTCTACCCTGCAAGGTCAGGACCTCTAAGACACATAAGCAATGCTCAAGCCCATGTCCCCATCGATTTTGACCATTTAAGGTCTCAAGGCTAGTGAATGTTCTGAGGAACAAGGAGGTGTCTAAATCCCTTCCATCACAAGCAAGACCATGCTTACTAGGCTAAAAGAAACATCAATCAATCCAAATGCAACAAATTTAACAACACAAGTAGCTAGAACCTTTACGACGAGTGAGAAACCAATCACAATAAAAAGTTTCAGAAACAAGTACAAACATCAATTACAATGAAAAACCACACCCACATCGAGAAGCACAAGACTCAATGCCAGGTTATCACATGCGCCTGTCACTCAAGCATGCCTTGATCCCGTCATAAGGAATCATGTCGCCACTGTGCGACAAACAAGATTGTAACTAAGGCTCAAACTTAAACAATCACAAATACTTAAACTCAAGACAGAATCACCAAACGCCAGGAACCCCAAACTTAACTTTCATACCTTATAATGAAATATATAACAAAATATATAACGAGAGCACTCTATTCAATCAATGTTAATGACGCGCAAGGTAAGGACATTCAATACATGGTTAAATTTTCAACATAAACTCATGATTAAATAATTGCAAATTCCAAGTAAGGATTCCACTAACAACATCAAGGATTCAATAAGTCCTTAATCAGTTCCTTGTTGTGAAAACAAATAAAACCGCTATAAATCGATAATCATAATACTGCCAATTAAAACAATAAAAACTATTATAAAGAAATTGAACTATTATCAAGAGATAACACATTAATATAATTAGCCCTTAAGACTGAGGTAAAAGCAAGTAAGAATATTAAACTGTGATAACACACTAATAAAATTTAACCATTATGACAGTTCCAAAATGGATGAATTATTAAACTATTGTAAAAAGATTAAGTTATAATG
>JASDQU010272874.1:0-12825 GCA_032191745.1 Picea mariana
ATGCTTAATATGTTTATCCTCTTTTCATGGAGAATGTAGGATCTTTTCTCTATGTGATGGTGGAGCTCTCTAGAATGTATTATTGGGGAGAGGATAGGATCCTTTCTCTATGTGATGGTGGAGCTCTCTAGAATGTATTATTGGAGAGAGGATAGGATCCTTTCTCTATGTGATGGTGGAGTTCTCTACAATATATTATTGATTTTAGTGATATGTTAATTTTATGTTTATTATTTTCTCTCCAGAATGTATTATTAATCCCTGCCATGGGATTATAGCAATGCGTTTGATTTTGATGTGACATTAATTTGTTTTTGACCATAAATTTGTGTATGCAATGTAATGTTTAATATAGGAAAACAAATATATATTTTTGGATATAATAAAAATATTTGTGTTTCTAATTTTTAATTGATTGATAGAATTGAAGTGTTATTGCTCCCTTCATGTCTTTCAATATGTAGAATTACTTACATAATCAATGAATTTCACCAATCACCACATCTAAATATAAAAAGTTGTACTATGTATTTATTATTATGCATTATTATATTTATATTATATTTATTATCTAATATATTATTTATTATTATATTTATATTATATTTATGAATATTATAGCTCCATTCAGCTTACTGTTCATTATACATTTTGAATAACAAACAACCCTCAATTACTATCTTTTGACAAAAAATATTCATTACTTGTGCATTTAGTTATATTAAGTTTCATTGTTCAACATGTATTTCCCAACTAACTCGGCAATTGCCATGCAACCCTTGTTTGAATTTAGTGACATGTTAACTTTGTGCTTATCATCCTTTTCCACATCGTATTTTCTAAGATTCTGTTGACGGGCGTAAATGACACACCGTCAACTGGAAGGTCAAATCCGGACCGGGGTTGTCCAAATAAACCAAGCTGTTTGGAGTGAAATGACCTGACGGGTTTAATGGCTCCGTTGGCCAACTAAAGCCCTAAAAATAATAAAAGAAATGAAAGTAATCTAGGAAACTATGATATTAAAGATATAAATTTAATAATTTACAAACGTCTAAATAGAAACATGGATATGTGCATATGGTTATGAACAATGTATATACRACCTRCAAGATTTACTAGATATMTTGCGAAATAGATGTTTTTGCAAGTGTTTATAAAGTAGATAAAGAAAGCACATACATTTTATGTTTTTTGTTTAATATTTAAAACCTAAAAAAAACTAAAGAATACTAATCAAACACAATTGAAATAAGAGTAATAAACAGTCAAAAGTTGATTTAAGCTATTCTTATTTCATTGATAAATAATCTAAGTAAAAAAAATGTGAGTAAACTAACCTATAATAAATTGACTAAAATGAGTTTATGTTCCTATGCAATTCAAGCTCCTAGCTATCATGCCTATGAGGAAAACCTGTGACAGGATGGTGTTAATACTCCCAGAACAAACTCAAAGGTGTTTTGGAGCAGGAATATAAAAGCAGTCTGATAAACATATAAATATGATGATCTTATAATGATGAATACTTACAATAAAAGAAACTTAATACAAAGCATTCATGTAATACATCATTCAATATCCAACATAAATCAACAATATTTAAATGAAATATTGATCACAAATGTAATATAGAACAACAAATTACAGACAGAATTAATGTGATGAATAATATGAAATATCATACGATGATCAGTCTAAAGCTGTATAAACGTATTAACATTTCATAAGATAAAAGCAAAACATAATGGATAAGCGCCATGCTGGTCTAAAGCTAAGGAGTGAACAACTTCTCCATATCAGTCTTGAAAGTCATATGTCCATAAAATCTCCAAACAAAAGATGTTCTCACTACTAAGAGTGACCAGTATTTAAACTAGTTCAAGATTCAAATGTTGTTATCATACAAGATAAAGTTGAATCCACAAAAATTAGATAATATTACAAAAATAGTGAAACTAGAAACCACTCATGCATGAGTTGGTTTGTCAAAAATAAACCAAAGTTTTATAAACATAAAAGACAGAAACTACTAAATAATTGAGTGTGTGACCCAAGGTGTTTGCTCCTTGCAAACAACATCTTAACCATCAATTTCCTGTAGATAGAAAAACAGATTTTATATCCATAAACAATGCCAACTATTATTCGAAAATAAACTGGCTACAAAATCATAGATTTTGTAGCTAGTCTTATTATTAGCAAATGAAATCAAAATTAAATCCACCTATTTTAATCTTTCATAACATAATGTCATAAAATCAAACAAAATCATTTTTACCATTAGAAATTAGCAAATGAAGGATCTAACAGTTCCAAAATTATGATGGCTTTGAAACTGGTTGTATTTTTAATGGTTATATTCCCAACCTCTTGATTCTTTTATTTTCCCTCTTTGTGTGTGCCTTCAAGTCAAGGTTCTCTCGTTCCAATAGAGAATTCCAAGCAGCGAAGCGTTTTACTTGAGCCTATAAGAGAGGAATATATCTATAATAACGCTCTATCCAGTCTAAGCAACTGTCACAGTTCACTGGGGCAATGGCAAACCGATGTGGAATACAGTTGACAACGAGTACTTTATTTTTCCTTGTGGCATGTTCCAGGTCGTTACTAATACCTGCAAAACCTTCTTTTCCTTTGAGACACGTGGGTATCTTAGTCACGAAGTCATACTGTTCAACCCGGGTAGTATTTTCTTCCACAAGACATAGGTTATCTGGATTTTCCTGAGCGAAGAAATCATTTATCTCTTGATCTGAACACTGATCATCGATCTTGATCGTAGGGATCAAGCTCAGATGATCTCTCTTTCGATTTCTTAAGTTCCGAGAAATTAGTCGACCGACCTTCTTATTCCTAAAATTTAAATCAGAGCTATGTTGTTTATTTCCCTTACAGAATTTCTTCACAACAGGTTTATCATTATTGTTCAAATTAGATTTGTTCATAGGCACAGGGTGATCTTTCCCTTTTAATTCGGCAATTACCTGTTCCAAATATTTCCTGGGTGAAAACATGCCCGACAATTTCTTATCCACAAGGGTTTCATCAAAAATAGAAGTCGGTTCATTAAATTTGGAGCCATCAAGTGAATTGAAGACTTGGCTTTCGGTCAATTGTCTGCCTGAATTAGGGTTTACAATTGGATGAGGGCTGACTGTATCGTCGACCTGGGTGAAGCCATTTCGGCTCAGAAAAATCTCCCAATTGTCATCGATTCGTGACAGGTGATAAACCAACATAATCTTAATGAGCCCGTGGTGGAACAAACTCGACAGAGAATTCATGCTCTGTCGCTTATAGCGTTTAGACATTTTGTATAGGCTCATTAACAGGTAAAATGGCATGTTCAATTCAAACCCTATGAATAACATAAGAAACCGAATGTGATACAAAAAAAACAGACCATAGCAGCCTTCACATGTGATGAACTATTTTAAAATTAAAACTAGGCTATGTCATCTAGGTTTGAGAAAAGAAATGGGAATACCTTTTGGGCAGCAAGTGGTTTTGCGGGAAACCATGAATAAACTCCATGGAACATCCTCCATTTTAGCATTCTTAAACCAATTTTCTCCTTTCAATGGGAGTCCTGCCACCCTGTTTATGAAATCCTCTGTTCTTTCCAACTGTGCATCCTCGACCTTGGCCCTAAAACCGTCAGAAGTCTGTGCAAAGGTCTATGCAACCGAGAGGTTGTAGCCTTCAAATTTCTTGAGAAACACATCCCACCCGTGACCCTTTAGGTCATGTATGGTGTCTTCATGGGACAAAAGAGTTTGGAAATCATTTGGCTCGATACGAACTACAGGTGTCATTGCCACTGTGAAAATGATACAATGGATATCACATGAGGTAGGTTTCAGCTTCCAAAAGACGAAGAGCAGAGAGAGGTATGTGTGAAATGTAATGGCACGAAAACTATAAAGTTTGGGGACTATCATAACTTGGAAAGAAGAGTTGGGGAAAATGAAAAACTAGAGGGCTCGTAAAACTACAAGCTATTACCTACGATGAATGTCAATCCCTTCACAGTACAAAACCCCAATTCGCATATTGAATGATCTCATTAATACTCAGGCCAACAAAGTGAATTGAAAATGTAAGTACAACACACCTATACCAATTGACATGAATGTTGATATGACTGTTAAGCTCATGAGAACAAATGTTAAAACTAGGCTATGTCATCTAGGTTTGAGAAAAGCAATGGGAATACCTTTTGGGCAGCAAGTGGATTTGCGGGAAACCATGAATAAACGCCATGGAACATCCTCCATTTTAGTGTTCTTAAACCACTTTTCTCCTTTCAATGGGAGTCCTTCCACCTTGCTTATGAAATCCTCTATTCTTTCCAACTGTACATCCCCGACCTTGGCCCTAAAACCGTCAAAAGTCTGTGCAAAGGTCTGTGCAACTGGGAGGTTGTAGCCTTCAAATTTCTTGAGGAGCACATCCTAGCCGTGAGCCTTCAGGTCGTCTATGGTGTCGTCATGGGAAAAAAGAGTTTGGAAATCATTCGGCTTGATACAAACTACAGGTGTCATTGCCACTGTGAAAAGGATACAATGGATATCACATGAGGTAGGTTTCGGCTTCCAGAAGACGAAGAGCAGAGAGAGGTCTGTGCGAAATGTAATGGCACAAAAACTGCAAAGTTTGGGGACTGTCATAACTTGGAAAAAAGAGTTGGGGAAAATGAAAAACCAGAGGACTCGTAAAACTACAAGACATTACCTACGATGAATGTCAATCCCTTCACAGTACAAAACCCCAATTCGCATATTGAATGATCTCATTAATACTTAGGCCAACAAAGTGAATTGAAAACGTAAGTACAACACACCTATACCAATTGACATGAATGTTGATATGACTACTAAGCTCATGAGAACAAATGTTAAACCAATGTTTTAGTGCATTCGAATATTTCACAAATTAATCCAACGATCAATTGTAGAACCAATGAAGTTACGATACCCATAATACACTAAAATTTCGATAGTGGATCAATTAATAAGTTCATAAGACTTGAGTTTTAACCATATATGGGTGCCTTCAAAGCGACATTTCTAAGGTAAAAGATATGAAACCAAGACCAAGATTTATATTTAAATTCATGCTTATAGTCATGAATTTAAAACAAAACAAATGAAAAACTCAATAAGATAAGTTCAACCCAATCATTGCCTCGAAGCTCAGAAACATAAGTGTTTAAAAATGAAAGGTGGTGGCAGTTGCAGAAAGATATAATCTCTTTGTGGTGACTTTGATTGTAATAAAAAAAAATTGAAAAATTGGTGGCTGCCAACAATGGCGACAAACTGGGCGAAGCAGTTATCTCTGTATCACCAAGAAATTTATGTCAGAAACTCAGATGAAATAAATTTTAGAAAAAGTTAACAACAGGTCAAGCATTCTGATCATAACTCAAAAATAACACAGTTTAGTATCAGATGTATTTATGTCTAAAGAAAATGTAATCTGGCATCTAACTTAGATTAAAAGTATAGCGATGCTTATGCAGTTGACTTCGATATCATTGACAGGGCCACTGGTGCTAGTAGGCATCCATAGCCTCGACATGGATGTCATTTAACCCACTCTAGTACCTTTATCCTGTCCAAGAGTCATCCATTCATGATACGGGACATATTTGCACTTGATCAAATTGAAAGACATGCCTGAGGATCTTCTTAAACCCGACATTGTTTCGCTACCAGCAAGCCTGTTCAGTACCTCGATGAAGTTACCTTGGTATCATGCATTCATTTACCCACTACCAGCATACATGTTCAACGTCTTGGCGGGTTTACATACACTTCCCACACATTATTGTGCTTTCAACCCTCTAGAATTTGTTTATAATTTGCAGAACTTAATAATATTCAAGAGGGCGGGGTGATACTGAAAATATCATAGCTTGGCATAAAAATTTTGATCATTTAAAAATCATTCTCCTTTTTTTATGACCTTCATCACACTTTAGACACTTAGATTTCGGTTAGGAAACCATCTCGAGGATGGGAAGGTACAGTTGAGTTGGTTTCCTTAAAACAGGGACAACGTTAGAAGTTTATTAATGGCAGCCGCGTCTACTTGTAATTTCAATGAGAAACCAGAAACACTGATTTGAAAAGAAAGTTACTTCTATTGATCTGAGTTTTAGCACTTTCTGCTCAGGTGCTTGGGAAGTTATCAACTGCTGCTAATGAATGAGAATTTTGATTCCCTTCCACAAATGAGATGATGACTCAGACATAACTATTTTTAGTAAATAAATCATAATTAAGCAAAATGAAAAGAGCCAAAAAAAAAAAGAAAAACATCAAAATATTTACAAAAGGGTGGAGCAGAAATCATCAGGTGAAATACCTCTTGAGGGCCTGTCCATTCACTAGGAAAGTGTCTGGTTGTCCCTCCAAATTATGCAGATGGAAAGAGCTGGGACCCAATTTTTTAGAAATTACAAATGGTCCCAGCCACAGTTTTTGGAACTTGGTATGTTCCCCCTTACCCTCGTGGGCTTTGTCCCACTTGAGAACCAGATCTCTGACATCGAAATTCCTATCTGAAGATGAATTTGAATTGAACCGGATTTTTACAATTTGTTGGTGCTGATCCATTTTCTGCTTTGCTTTTGTTCTCACCTCCTCTAGTTTTAATAAGGCATTTATTCGATTTTCTAGAGGAGGGCACTCCTTTTCTTGAAATTTTTGCGATAGTTGCAGAGAAGGAAGTAAGACATGGGGGGAGAATGGCTTCTCTTCCATAAACGAGGAAAAAAGGGGAATTACCAATAGAATCTTTTGGTGTTACCCTATCATCCCAGAGTGCATTATACAGTGCATTGTGCCAGTTCTTGTGATTTGCTGAAACTATCATTTTAATGATCTTGATTAAATTTTTATTTGTTGATTCTGCTAAGCCATTTCCTTGAGGGTAGTAGCTTACAGAATACTTCAGTTTAATCCCTTTTTCCAGAGAAAGAATGTTCATATCAAGGGATGAAAAGAAAGAGGCGTTATAAAAACCAAACATTCAGGAATGTTGAATCGAGTGATGATATGAGAGTTCAGAAAAGATACTACCTAACTTGTGTTTACCACTTTTAAAGGTACAACTTCAAACCATATTGTAAAATAGTCTGTTGTCATAAGGATATACTTGTGCTGCTGCAAAGAAGAAGGATTAATTAGTCCTATGATGTCTAAGCCCCGTTGTTGAAAAGGTGTATCTACAATAATAGGTTGTAAAGGGAATGTTGGACACTATAAACCCTTGGGTTCTTTCGAGGTCAATAATCATTCCATCCTTGGACACTATAAACCCAAGCAATTTTCCTTGCTCTATTGCAAAGACCGATTTCTTAGGGTTGAGGGATATGCCAAACTTGTGTCATCGTTCTAGGAAAACCCTAAGGTGAGATAGGTGATCTTTCTTGTTTTTAGAGAAGACGATGACATCGTCAATATAGACCACGACTAACTAGTTAATGAGGCCATGAAAATAAATATCCATTTCTCTCTGGAAAGTGGCACCGATGTTTATCAGTCCAAAAGGCATTTTCCTGTAGGCGTAAGTGCCCCATGGGGTGCGAAAGGTGGTTTTAAGCTGGTCTGAAGGAGACATAAGGACCTAGTTGTATCATGAGAAACCATCTAGTAGAGATAGTCTTTCGGAACCAAACACTTGTTGTAGAATGTGTTCCATTAGAGGAATATGGTAGTTGTATTTATCAGACACTCGATTTAAGTTCTGAAAATCGACACAGAGTTGAATTTCACCACTTTTCTTTCTTACAGGGACTAAATTAGATACCCATTGTGTGTGCCTAACTGGGAATATTATCTTTGCAGCTAGTAATTTGTTTAGTTCCTTTTTAACAGTGGGTTCCAATTTAGGATGCATCTTCCTCAATTTATGTTGAAAAGGATGAGTCTCGGGTTTCATAGGGATTACATGTTGTATGATGTTGGGGTCAAATGTTTTTAACTCATCATACGTCCAAGCAAAAATGTTTTTAAAGTCTTTAAATAACTTTATAAAAGAGGATATTTCTTGCTCAGAATATCATTTTCCCAGATTAATATTTTGAGGATTATCCCTTGTTCCTAAATTAACTGTTTCATAGATCAAAGAGGAATTATTAGTTTTACAATTTACTGCCCCTCTATATTTATCATGCAAGTCATAAATTTCTCTAGTCTCACAACAAATCTGGGGATAGAGTTTACCAGCTCAGATGTTGATTCAAGAGATCGTGGATCAGATATTACCGTGAAGTTTTGGAGGTACTCATCATGAATGCCTTCATCAATGACCGCACCTTGGAAGGTGTCTTCCATATGCAGAAAGTTGATGATCTGTTGGTCATCATCAAATACTCTCCAATTTGTGATGTTATCCGAGATCGACAACCTGAACAACAATTCGATTGAAAACGCATTGGGGGAAAGACCTTCAGTGGGCAATAGTTTAGAAGCAATATTGGCCAATAAATCATCTCTTGAATTACTCAATCTAGGAATGGAATTTATGTTAAACGCTGAAAATTTATGCATCAAACTCCATACCTCAGTTTGGTGTCTTTTCAAATGTAGTGATAAACAATGTATGGTGTTTCTTACCTGCTTAACCACGATTTCCGAATCACTGAATACTATCAAATTTTGCACGTCCATATCCAACGCTTTCCTAAGTCCTTGTAGAAGTGTTTTGTACTTGGTCGTGTTGTTAGTACATTCGAACTCTAACCGACAAGCAATAAAAGTCTTATTACCTATAGGATCAATGAGTACACAACCAACACATGCTCCTTCTTTGGATTTGGATCTGTCAAAGTATAAGGACCAGATTTGTGCATCATTAGCAGTACTTGGTATACTTGGAAAAGCCGGTGTCCGAGTATAGGTTGTAACTTCATATTGCTTCCCAGGATCAGTGATAGAAGAAATTTCAGTCATGAAATTACCAAAGAAGGTATTCATTCCTTATGTTTCAAAAGAATTTGCAGATGTAATGAAAGGCTCATTTGTATCATTCAAATCCGTTACAATATGCTTAATATAATGTTCTCTGTTTATCCTGATTTTGTTGGGCTATCCATTTTCAGGCAGCCACAAGTGAGACCAATCTGTGGAAAAGTAACCGTGCAGTTGTTCTGACCAATCCCTGCTTAAAAAAATGCCATAAACTTCGGGTATATTAACAACAATAATATCTATTATCTCATGAACTTTAGGATTGGATGATAGTCTAATCAACACATTCTTAAGCTCCCCAATTACTTTAACGTTTGTTCGATCTAGCTGAATGATTTTGAGGTTAGAAGGTTTAAAATATGCATTAATTTTTTGGCATACAGATAAAGGCATCACATTTGATGATTCACTGGAATCGACCATACAATTATGTACATTCCTATTAAAAATTTCAAAGGTTAATAAAAAAGGCAAGACATTTTTCCGGGTATTAACAACAGAATTCTGTTGATTTTTTGTTGTCCCTAAAACAATTTTATCTACATTTGCTACAGTTTTTTCTGCTAAGTCCCTCTTGTCTAGAGGTTCAGATGTCTTTTTAGTTGGGACATTTTTAGCTGCATTTGAATCAAATTCTATTGATTTTTTGCTGCTAGGATCATTCTTTTTACTGTTTTCAGCGATGCTTTGAAGCATTTTCTGTAAAATAAGGGGAAATTTCAGCAGTTCAAAAACAAAAATATTAGCCCTCAATTTTTTTAGATATTCAATTAAATCGTATTCTAAAACTGGGGCTGCTAATCTTTGTTTAATTTCAGTTTTCTTTGACTATTTCGAAAACACATTTTTTTTTACTTCAGGAGGTCTAGATGTGCTTTGTGTTTTGCTTCTTGTGTTGTAGGGGTGGACAATTTCAAAATTCGCTTGGAAAATATTGTCCGACAAGTTACCAAAAACAGGGGGAGATGAATCCTCCTCTTCTAGTACCTCTTCCTCATTTGCATCGTCGGAATTTTCAGGAGGAACAGAAGCAGAATTATCATGTGCTTCTAAGATAGTTTGTAAAGCATACTGTAAACTTTCGAAATTTAGACTTTCTGTGGTCAGGTTTGGTCGGTTATGAGGAAAAGGCTTTCTGAAAGGAGGTTTGAAACTTCCTTTTCTTATGTATGCCTCCTTAGATGATCTTTTCAAGTCAACAACTTAATTGGACAGTTTTTGGAAATCTTTCTGCAAGTTTTCTAAGTCTAAAGTTTCTTGTTGATTTTTAGTTTGAGGAGGTCTAGTGAGAATTTCTATTTTCTTCTTAGAAGGTGAGATTGTTTCGGTTTCACTATTAAGATTGTCTTTTAAGCTCAATATATCTTTATCAATCTGACTTGCCTTCTCAAAGACCTCTAAAAACGTGTTCTTTTTAGACCTTTTGACCCATATAGCTATCTTATTGTGCAAGGCTTTAGCATAATATTCAACAATTAAACTTTCTGCGGGCATCGAATCAATAGGGATTTATTCTTTAACGTCATAAATATTTGGTTAAAGTCCTTTACTTTTTCCTTAGGATTCATTTTTAAGCTGGAGAGTTCCATAACGAAGACTTTCGGAGATTTATCATCTCCAAATTTTTCCAAGAAACAAGTTTCAAACTTGTCCCATGAGACGATGGTTTGGGGTTGTTGAGCAAAATGCCATGTAGAGGCATTTCCCTCAAAAGTATAACGAAATAATTTGCATACTACATCCTCGTTTTCAACACTCCAGAGTCTAATGGACAACATGAACTTTTTGATGTGATCCTCAGCGGATTGCTTCGAATCTGGATCAAATTTAGGCAGCCATTTCTCCAGATGTTTCAGTAACGGGTGTTGGGGTCTGGGTACAACCATGACATCTTGATCGACCCAAGGTATGGCAGGATTATTTTGGTTTTCCATGGGAGTTGGTGGTGTTGAAGGTTTTGATGGTTTTGATGAAGAACTTCCTTCGTCTGAAGACTCTCCTCCTGAGGAGGATGGAGGTGAACCAGGTGGGGAAGGTGGAATACCAAATCCTTTGACTCCAAGAATAGGTGTTTCAGTAGGATTGGTAGTATTACTACCTAAAGGGTTTTCGGGCAGACCAGTGCCTTGAAACTGTTGTTGGATATCCATGAATTCAAGGGATTGATTAAGTGGCCTTCCAGGTTGTTTGATACGGGATAACGCACTATGTGTTCTTATGAGTGATTGACAAACAATTTCTTGGACGTCAACCCCTTGAGGAACTGGTGTCACTGGTTCAATGGGAATATCAGGGTTATCATTTGAGGTAGTTGTTGTTTCAAGTGTAACGTGATTGTCTGAGTGACTATGCGTTACAACAGGAGTGTGAGTATGTGGGGGAGGAGTCTTACAAACTCCACGTGCCATCAATTGAATTCAGACCCTCCTTCTAGCACCATTTGTTGACGGGCGTAAATGACACACCATCAACTGGAAGGTCAAATCTGGAGCGGGGTTGTCCAAATAACCCAAGCCATTTGGAGTGAAATGACTTGATGGGTTTAATGGCTCCATTGGCCAACTAAAGTCCTAAAAATAATAAAAGAAATGAAAGTAATCTAGGAAACTATGATATTAAAGATATAAATTTAATAATTTACAAACGTCTAAATAGAAACATGGATATGTGCATATGGTTATGAACAATGTATATAAAACCTGCAATATTTACTGGATATCTTGTGAAATAGATGTTTTTGCAAGTGTTTAAGAAGTAGATAAAGAAATCACATACATTTTATGTTTTTTGTTTAATATTTAAAACCTAAAAAAAAACTAAAGAATACTAACCAAACACAATTGAAATAAGAGTAATAAACAGTCAAAAGCTGATTTAAGTTATTCTTATTTCATTGATAAATAATCTAACTAAAAAAAAATGCGAGTAAACTAACCTGTAATAAATCGACTAAAATGAGTTTATGTTCCTGTGCAATTCAAATTCCTAGCTATCCTGCCTATGAGGAAACTCTATAACAGGATGGTGCTAATACTCCCAGAACAAACTCAAAGGTGTTTTGGAGCCAGAATATCAAAGAAGACTTATAAACATATAGATCTAGTGATCTTATAATGATGAATACTTATAATAAAAGAAACTTAATACAAAGCATTCATGTAATACATCATTCAATATCCAACATAAATCAATGATATTTAAATGAAATATTTATCACAGATGTAATATAGAACAACAAATTACAGACAGAATTAAAGTGTTGAATAATATGAAATATCATACGATGATCAGTCTAAAGTTGCATAGACGTACTAACATTTCATAAGATAAAGACAAAACATAATGGATAAGTGCCACGTTGGTCTAAAGCCAAGGAGTGAACAACTTCTCCATATCAGTCTTGAAAGTCATATGTCCATAATGTGTACAAACAAAAGATGTTATCACTACTAAGAGTGACCAGTATTTAAACTAGTTCAAGATTCAAATGTTGTTATCATACAAGATAAAGTTGAATCCACAAAAATTAGATAATGTTACAAAAATAGTGAAACTAGAAACCACTCATGCATGAGTTGGTTTGTCAAAAATAAACCAAAGTTTTATAAACATAAAAGGTAGAAACTACTAAATAATTGAGTGTGTGACCCAAGGTGTTTGCTCCATGTAATTAGCATCATAACCATCAATTTCCTATATATAGAAAAACAGATTTTATATCCAGAAACAATGCCAACTATTATTCGAAAATAGACTGGCTACAAAATCATAGATTCTGTAGCTAGTCTTATTATTAGCAAATGAAATCAAAATTAAATATACCTATTTTAATCTTTCATAA
>JASDQU010272875.1:0-15145 GCA_032191745.1 Picea mariana
GGGTTGGGAAACTAATCACTTGAAAACTCTTTAAAAAGGATGGCAGAGGAGGAGTATGGATCATGTCTAGTTTGTGTAAGGTTACACTATCGAAATTTTATCTTGATTGAGTTTCTCTCGTGGGGGTTGAGATACCCAAATATGATAACTAGTGGTAGATCGACCTTGCGAGGTGAGTTGGGAGCTAGAATTATCTGGTATTGTGTGTGTGGCCCCTTTGCATCTCGGGGGGCTCAGGGGAAGAAGAGTATCCCTAGCGTTGGCTGGGAGGTACCGGTGAGGTCTCATTGGTCGGCAAGCGGGATCTGGACGGAGCACACACACAAGACAGTGTCTACGAGATCATCACCTTCGGATTCGATATGCGTATTTGAATTTTGTTGTATTTTAGTTAAAGTTATCCTGTGTATGAGATTATAATGATGATGAAGCAACCAATGCATTTCCAGTTGACGCTATTCTATCTGTTCATAGTAAGGCTTTAAATCTAAGTTTTTAATCAGTTTCAATTCCTATTGAGGTTTTAGGATGTTGGTTTGTAGTCAATCTGGGCTCTTAAAACTCATTTTTCTTTGTAGCCCCTCCCTTCAGTAGCGTTTACAGTGAATTTGTTGAGTGATCTTGTTGAGCAATTTACAGTGATTTTTGTTGAGCAATTACTGCGATTTTGTTGAGCGATTTACAGTGATATTTTTGAGTGATTTACATTGATTTTGTTGAGTGATTACAATGATTTTGTTGAGCGATTTACAGTGATTTTTTTGAGCAATTACAATGATTTTTGTTGAGCCATTTACAGTGAATTTTGTTGAGCGATTTACAGTTATTTGGGTTGAGCAATTTTGTTGAGCGATTACAGTGATTGTTGAGCAATTTTGTTGAGCGATTTTGTTGATCGATTACAATGATTTTGTTGAGTGGTTGCGGATAATTCTCATTTACAAGAATAATTTGCATTACTATTTACAGTGATATTTTGCATTTGCAGTAATCATTTTCCTTACAACGATAATTGCATTTATGGTGATAATTGCAGTCACAGTGAATTGTCACTCTCTGGTATATATTTTATAAGATTATTTATATAAATTTATGGGTATTAAATGGATATAAAACTCATGAAATTCATCCACCAATAATTTATGTATACAGTTTTATAAACTAGTGTGATCCTTACATAGTGTGAAGAAAGGACGCTAGTAAATATGTTATCAATTTTAAATTAAATAAATTCATTGCTTGGATACCTATATAGCTTGAATGCTACCAAGGCCATCAACGAATGAATGTGAGTGGATTCTAATCACGAAAATGGAATAAGGAAAATAGTGAATCCAAGCCTACCAAATTCCAAAACCCGACCATGTTTTCTCCTCGTCTGTGTAACGTCTTCTTCCTTGGCAGTGAAAATCACTGGCAGAGATTTTCTTGGCAGAGATGTTGTTATTGGATAAATCGGTGAATGCGGACATAAACTGATCTCCCTAGATCCACATAGATCTAGAACAAAATGAGACATGACATGGTGCTTTCCCTAAGTTTAATCATTGAATTTCCTATCAAAGAAGAGATGAGTGACATACCTTTGAATATCGCCTCCTTATGTCTTTGTTGTCCCTTCTTCGCTCCAGTGCTCTTGTGCTATTGATCCTGCAATGGAACACAAACCAACCAAAGTGAAAGCAACAATAGTATGTTCAATGAAAACCTATAAATGTGATCAAGGAGTCATGTAATAAAATGAGAATGATTTTATGGGAAAGAAACATGCCACTGTATTATATTAAGTAAAATTGGAAGATACAACCGAACCACCTTGATGTTGCAAGGTTCCCTTTTAGTGGCCCTTTTCTCCAACACACACACTTGCTTCAAAATTTCATGAAGATGACCCAAAATAGCTTGTTGAAATAATGGAGATCTCAAGCATCAATTGAGATAGAGTTCCTCACACAATCTTCAACCTATTCCTTACTTGTTCTTTCTTTCTTTTTGCTTAAAATTTTCCATGAGAAATCCATCATTATATAGGAGAAGGAGAGATGGTTAAAGAGATTAGGATGATCCCACCAAATCGGAGAAGCTAGTAGGATACCAACCATATGGATGCCACCTCATATTCTAGAAGATCCCCTTCTATAATCTTCGTGAACTTCATCCCTTTTCTTAGTATTAAACACCACTGCACCATGTCTATAGAGCAGCCTGTGAAAATTATGTAGGCTAGGTTAAGGACAGCCTACAGAAATCAGACATTTCCGCACTGTGTATTACTCTTAGCCTACGACATCCTTCTAAAAAAAAGTTTTGTGGAGGGAGAAACCAGTTACTTTTCTCATGCAAAAGATCCTTTTGAGAGTCCAAACACATGCTTGTAGAACATCACCAAGGTGAAAAAAGTAATGTGTAACAGAATACCCCTCAAAGTATGAGGCTGGAACTCATGAAAGCCAAAATAATTTGTAAAATGTGTGTGTGTGTCGGGAACAAGGAGTGCACCAATCGGGAACCTGAAAAAAACCAAGCATCTGTGCAATATTATACCATTTCTGAGGTAGGCATTCCCATGCTCAGACTACAAATGATTTAAATCATGAATTTCAGTCATGGCCACTAATAATACACTGTGGATCCATGTCATCAAGATTCTACATAGCCACCAGGAATACACTGCGATCTATCCTCTAGAAAACTCAAAACCAGACATAGCCATGAGACATACAAAGTGGATCTATACGTCAATACAAATCATAAATACTCCATCGCAACTTGGACCAAAATGGTGAGATCCAGGGTCTTCAATCTCGTCGTCCGTAAGTACGAATCTAGCCATGTGATTAAAGGTCTTGAAGTCGAACATGGTAGACACCACTTGATTATCGGTCATTGATGAAAATTATTAACAAGTGAGAGGGAAATCACCATTGATCTCAATGACTCCCAAGGTACCTCAGTACAATCCATAGAATGTGAAAAAATGAGCTGAATTCGAAGACTCGATGAAATGTCTCGATCAAGGATCAATGATGTGAATCCACTGTTGAAAGTGAAGAAACCTGCCATTGAGGTATGCAAGCTCTAAGGTACTAAATGATTTCTAAGTCTTGTTCCCAGATGATGAGTTGAAGTCGACAGGAAAAGACTCATCATAGGAGGGCCTTGATGTATCCCTCATCAATGACGTGAAATAAGTAACAGATTTAGGGTAGATCAAAGTATGAAAATGATTTGAAACTGACACAGGGAAGGCTGACATGGTAAGAATTGATAACTACAGATGGTCAACTTGATAGAAGGCTTATGCAAGGTTGGACTTATCTTAAACATAAGAATGAAATGACAATGGTCTTGGTAGCATTGACTCAAAGATGACCCAAGATATGAACTTGTAGAAGGTCAGACAAGAGACAAATAAATTTCCCAACCTGGGTTCAATGACGAAGGGGGTGTCATGTTCAAGAGTGACTATTACTGCCACTGACACAAATACAAGGACACATTTCTTTCCCAAATTTTCCCCCACCATTTCTGGCGAGTACCTCTTCATTTTTACGCAAGCTTGAGGAGGATAACATATGCTTGTTGATGTAAGCTCATCCTTCGGACGAGTCCCTTGGAGTATGTTTAACTAACCCTAAGAAGGAGTGGTTTGGTCCCATATGGGTCTTTCAATGTTTTTTTAATGAGCCCAAAGAGAGAAAACTCATAGGTTTTTCATATTTAGAGAGTCTGAAAAACATTTAAAGAGAAATCTCTTAGTTTTTTTTTTTTGTAAATTAGTTTAATGAGACCGAAAAAGTGATAAACTATTGCCCATCAAACGTTTTCTTAAAATACTTTTACAAGTGTGAAAAGAACAAGGTCGTTTGACAATATTTTCGTCCTTATGGAGCATTAAAATACCTTAAAGGATACTCCATGAGTTTTTCTTTCCATGTTACCATGAAGAGTACGAAAATACGACAAAATTATACTCGGTTGTGTTCTCATTGATTTATGAGCGCGAGAACGAACAAAGGTTGAGCTCGAGGTTTTTCCTGAAAAACCTAAAAAGTATTTGTACATGTGACAAATGTAAAAACAAATTAAGATAAGTATTTGAATTCCACTGTTCAGGCTCCTATATCATTCATCTGCGAAAAAATACAACACTTGTGATACCATTGGAACATTAGGTTTTAGGTAAAAATGAATAAAAATAATAGAAAAAGTAAAAAGTGAATAAATATAGGTGAAAACCCTTTTTACCATTTCATTGTCATTTTTACCAAAACTCATCCAAAAAACCCCTTTTTTCCTCAAACTTCTTCTTTCGATTGCAGGAGATACAGGCAACTATTTGACAAACAACTTCTGCCAAAGAGTTAATCTTCTCGTCCTCTGTCTTTCCATGGATTAATTTTCTTTTTCACTGGTTAAAAATAGTGTTTGAGCCAGTTTTTAGACCGGTAGGTGTGCAAAGGGGCTGTCGCAGGTGGCGTATATCGGGGCCTGCGGAAAACATAGGTTTTCGAAGGTGGCATTTAGTGCACCTGCAGAAGGCCTGCATTGTGCATAAAGCTTCACCTGCAATGGGCGAAAACCAAAATTTCTTTAGATGCGTTTAACCAATTAAAATTTCCAAGGAAGTGAAAAAAAGGTGTTGACTTCTCCCTATGGCTCTTATGCAGGTTTTCAACTATCAAAATGCTGGAGTGGAGGGAGAGAGAACATGAAGATGATGATCTCATCATCGGGAATGACCCAGGAACAGTTAATGTAATATCCCTCAGTCGAACCCAATTGTAAATGTAATGTAAGTGTACATAAGATGGTGAGTTGTTTTGACATCATTTTGTAATGCACCTTTCATGGCATAGTGCGTGCAGGTACTGTGTAGTAAAATGATGTAGTGTGCACATTCCTAGATACTGTGCACAGTAACTAAAGTGCGCGCAGTATGGAGGTCAGCGAGCCTTGTGTATATGATATGTTCTATAGGCTGGTGAGCCAGTTATTATAAGTCGGGATGCTTATGTTTTGGAATTAGGCCAAAGTGCCTAGATGTTAAAGGACAGTGCACCTATTTTGTATATGTCTCATGATTAATATAAAATACATTGTTGCGCACAGACCAACCATGATAAAAGAGATGGGGGACTAAACTTCACTAGTTAGGGAAAGGGAGGGCCAAAAGTTAAGGGAAAGGGCTAAGATAAAGAGCTTAAGCCAAAGAGGAATATTATATTAATATTTATTAAAATATAAAGTATGGATAATTATTTTATACTAAGTTCTAAAGTTGGGGACAAGTGGACCAAAGTAGCTTCCAACATGACAAGTGTCAAGTTGGGGACATGCATACATATCGTGGGGACTTAGCTCATTTTCACACCTTCACCATCATTCGGACGATCATCTCTCCCATGATTCTTTCAATCATTCAGTCATCTAGTCAATGATTCCATGACCCTTTCACTCACACAGTCAGTTATCCTTCAGACATTCATTTCACAGTATCTGAGCCTGTTCCCATAACCATTTCCTGTTGGTGTACTTGGTTATCTTGGGAGAGAGATTGAAGAAGTGGGTTGTCAGGCCCATGGGAAATTTAAGAGGTGGGTTGTTAGGCCCGTGAGAAATTATCTGAGCGAGAGAATTGTTGGGAATTGATTTCCTGAAGGTGCTAAACTGTAGTTATAGTGCTCTGAGACTTCCTGTCCGACCTGTTGCTGAAGCCTTGGAAGGGAAGTGGGGCAGCCGAAGGACTATTGAGCAGAGAAGGGGCACACTTCCTTGGGTGGGATAGGCATGTGAGGAATGAGAGGTTGTAGGTTGTTAGTTGAGTGAGCACTTGAGATGGAGTCTTTCCTGTTGTCTATGAGCCTTTATCCTGGTTAGGAATCCCTTTACCCGGGTGGAGTTTAGTCCTAGCTCGGGGGTGACTCACTATTGAGAGTGATGAATAGTGTAATCTAAGGTTGGGAGGTTCATGGATGGTCTGTACACAGTTGGTGACAATCTTTCCAAGATAAGTACCAATCGTATGATAAATTTACATGATGCATTGTTATTATGTGCTTATGTTACAATTTATCATATGTGTGATTATAACTGTCTGTATGTTTATGGGTATTTACCTGTATATGATGCATGTATGTGTTTAATGTTATTTCAGTATGAAATCGTATATTTACAGAATGTAATTGTTTGTTTAAGTTCATATGTAAAGCTTCTGCAAGAGTGTTGTATGTATATGTTATAATTACATGCAGTTGTTTTATAAAGAGAAAATTTATGTGGCATAACTCAGTTGAATACTGGGTATGTTACAATATGTTCTACAGTGAGAGAACGAAAGTGTTCCCTCATATAGCGTGTCCCGACCATGGGTGGTCGGGGATGTTACAATATGGTATCAGAGCTTCAGTTCCAACACTGAGCCTGGATGGGCCGAAAAGGTTCAGTTGAAGCGAATATTCACAGAAGATTAATTTCAAAGTGGCCAAATTTTCAAGTCACGGAGCATCCACGAAAAATTGTGGCACTGCATGGAAAATGTTGGCGTGCAGGTGTGCGTGGTAAATTGTGGCACCGTGCGGAAGAATATTGTGTGCAGAAGCACACGGTAAATTTAGCATTGTGCGGTGAGCACACACATAGTAATTTGCACATGGTGTGCACAACATTGCCAAACACAGAGGAGTTTGGTTGGTGCGCGCATAGTATGAGTATAAGGTATCTCGCGACCGTGTAGTCAATGGTGTGCGTAGATTATTGCGTGTGGTGGGGAATATTGAAATTTGGCATAGTGAAACGCATAGGGAGAAATGCATGCAGAATATAAGTGTGCGACAACAAATATCTGCGCAGTGGATATTGGCGCACAACACAAAAGTAGTGCGCGCAAGTTATTGGCATGAC
Organism: Picea mariana; assembly: GCA_032191745.1. Classification (NCBI taxonomy): domain Eukaryota; kingdom Viridiplantae; phylum Streptophyta; class Pinopsida; order Pinales; family Pinaceae; genus Picea; species Picea mariana. The sequence goes on from JASDQU010272875.1 coordinate 6,904, forward strand.
GGAGAAGAAATGTATAGTGGATATAGGTGTGTGGAAGCACGATTTACCTTGTGGTGTTGTTGTGCACGATAAATATGGGTGTACAGGTTGAATTTTTGTGTGTGCGTGAAGTCGTTTGGAAGGCGATGAGTCTGACTTTAATAGAAAATTTGCATGGTATTAGAGGAAAAAGAAACACACAACCACATCAGAGCATTATTTAAAATGAATTCAGAGTTGGTTCTGAAGAAATAAATATAGTCTAGGTTGCTAAGCCAAGAGAATCTCATAAATGAATTCTGAGTTTTATATTCCTCCGATTCAGACAGATGGAAGTGAAATATAAGCTTACAAGAAAAACATACTATGAAAGAAAACAAGACTCATAACACCACCAGTTAGAATCTTGTAATAAACAGTCCAAAATCTGCTTCTGCATTTATATAATCGTATTAATCCCAAAATTACAAAAACAGAATGATAACAGTTATCCTATTGTAAAGGGACCATTTAAGAACAGGCCTATCATCTCTGGGGCCCCTTACCTCTACTACCATCTGACCAAAAATTGTTGAAATGTACTTTTATTCGAGGACTCATTTCAGCTTAGCGATCTCCTCCTTTAAACTATCAAACCACACTGGTCGATTCTCTCCAACACTTTCAGTCGTTTCAACGTTGGTTTCTTTCTTTCGTCGCTTGCTCCATTTCTTCTTAACAACTGGTCTGTTGATGATCAGATCCCTCATAGTGGGATTTAGCCTGGCTTCCAAGTTTGAGTCTGTGGCAGGTTCTGTGTGAAACTTAGTCGCTATTATATGCACGATTATCCTTTCGTTCTTACTCGTAGGAAAATCTACCATGTTTCAAGAAGAACCAGCCTCACTGGACGTAGCTTTGTCCATGTACCTCAATTTCGTGGACACCGAAATGTTTTTACAGAGATCAGAAGGTCGAACGAAATTTGAATATTACTCCATTTATGGATAAGATGATGCATCCATACTTGAGAATTGGTATTTATAGAGTCCCAATCATGAATCACAGACATACTTACATACAAATACGTTGGTTTGTCATGCACGGTTAATCCATTTCAATTGATTATATTTTGAGTTCGTTATATGGCGACGTTCACTTGACGTCATACAGCTGTGAAGTATCGAACGAGTGAAACGAGGTGATTTTACTAGCTGTCTCTCGTTCTGATGTAGGAGCATCTCTCCATGCAGCCAGCCAGCCACGTCAGCGCGCACCCATTTAGGGCTGAAAGGGAGGCGCAGCCTCATTTTGAATTTGAATTCAATGTAAATTAATGCCTTAGGCTGGTGAGCCATGAATGCCATGCCTTTGCTCAGGCTGTAGATAAGATAGGCATTTATTATAGATTGGCTGAGATCTAGTTTTGGATAGCAGACTAGACAGCCATTGATTGTAATTAATTAGAGTAGGTAAATCCTAGAGGGAAGCGTGAAGAGTACCTAAGGTAAAAGAGATAGAGAGATCTCATTTTGAGTAGTCGGCAGGAACCTGTAATGCATGTAGAGCCGAGGAGAGCTCAGGAAACACCTTGTAAACATACAGGCATTTGCCAATTGTTAATATATGAACAGAGAGCAGTTTTCCTGCATGATATTCTGTTTATGTGTGTGCATGTAAGTGTTTTCCTTATGCTGTGATTATATGCTATTATTATACATTTGCAGGGAGTGTGTTTGATCTCAGGTTGGGAGGACTTTGAGGGTTCATGCCATGAGGGTGTGATAGAGTGTTGAGAATCTGAATCCCAGTGCATGGTGGATGCACTTCTGAACTCGTGAGGAGTCAGACAAAGACGTGCTGAGGGCACAAGCCTTGAAGACAACAACTCATGCAGAAGGAGGACTTTGGGGTTGCTGAACACCTCAATAGTCAAGGCAGTGTAGCTGAGACACTGTTGTGGACAAAATCTTTGAGAAGTTCTGTAGGAGCTCTGCCAAGTGGGCATTGAGCGCATGCACGAGATGCACAGAGGAAAGGATTTCATTATGAGTTCGAAGAAACCAGAATCACTTAGGATTATGTGGGAGCTCTGCCAAGAGGGCATCGAGCGAGTGCATAAGTGCATAGGAAGAAAGAACTGTTGAGTGTTCTGTGAAAGAGGAGAAGAGACTCCGCCAGGAGGGCGTTGAGTAAATGTGCAGGCAAGCACAGGAGGAAGAACCCTTGGACTTCTGAAGAGAAAAAGCAGAGTCCACCGAGGGACCTGTATTGGGTTGTTGAATACCCAGAAAGACTCAGCACAGAGGTTGCTTGAGCAAGGATCCAGGAAGGCGTCAACATTCTCCATCTAAGGGAAAGGAAGAGAAAATCCCTCAAGGGGTCTGAGTGTTCGTACAAAGATCAGGAGGGATAGCACCGTGTGTGCGTAGAGGTTCTTCAAGGAGGGCAGGCATCAAATTCCTTTGAAGGAGATGAGGATAGAAGTTCAGAAGGAACAATGCTTTTACGCACATTTGGGGAACTCAGGGTTGAGGAGTTCGTGCAAGAGGAAGGAAGACAAAGGTGGAGGCCTTTGAGACTCAGAGATTCTTCCAAGCATAGGAAGGAAGGAAACGTAGAAGCTCAGGAGGGAGCGACAGCAGCTGTTAGATCGGTAGGAGAAAGCAGATCTGGATCGTTGAACAGTTACGTCCAGGGAGCTCTGGAAGAAGCGCATAGAAGAGGAGGATCGACAGCCATCGGATCTCATAAGAGAAATCCCGCCAGTCGTAGGATCAGGAAGAGTTGCGCGGAGGTTAGTCTCAGGAGGAGGAGCGCACAAGGAGAACAGGTCTGAGCCATCAGATCTGAGGAGAAACCCCGACAGCCGTTGGATCGGTAGAAGCTACACGAGGGATAGCAGTCAGGATTTTGGCCATCGGGATTCGGCGTTCGACGTTTGGCAAGGTAAGAGTTTCATGCACGTCGAAATCGCGAATAGTGATTTCTTGAATTAACGGGAGTCGTCGATCATCGGAGGGATGCGTGTCATCAGATCCCATCATATCGGGGTTCGGAACAAAGCCCATCGGACTTCAGGGTTTTCAAATGCGAAGGACTCACGACAATCGAACTCGCGATCCCGCGATCCCCGATCGCACGAGTGAATGAGTGACATGGTAGTGTGGGACCACGAGACATAGTGGAATCCACGTGGCGTTGGATCGAGATTCAGGGTTCGACGATTTGGAGAACAAGGGATTTGTAACATTGCATACTCCGATTTCCCGATAGGGAAATTCCCGAAATATGAAAGAGTTGACCCGTTGATCATCGGGGATTGGGGTTTTGTTTTTCATGTGAACGGTGATCACGTGAACCGCGAATTCCCGAGTCGCGATATCCCGATTTTCGAAGTGGCCATCGCCGAAGGATTTACTGTGGGTGACTCGTGACTCCCGAGGGGAGTTGGAAGAGCTTGGACTCTTAGGCCAGAGTTAGAGAAGGTCCTGGGTAAGAGCGGTCGTGCCGTCGAGGGCAAGTTTGCGTCAAGTGGTATCAGAGCCTGAAGATCTTGTTTGTATATTTCAGGCAAGAGGAGTGAAGGAGGAAAGGAAAGCACTCTGATACTCACGACTTGCATCAAGTGGTATCAGAGCTGGAAATATATTCGTATATTGCGTACAGAGGAGAGTGGCAGAAGATAGAGCACTGGAGGACTCTGTGAGGACTTTCTTGCAGGTAGGCAACAGTCCATAGACAGTCTGCAGGACTGCAAAGATGAATCTGGTTGAACTCATGATGAGGAGTGACAGCAGCAGATCTGCCAGAAGGGAAGATAGAGACAGTAGGATGGCTACTGAACGCCATAGGCATGCTGAAAAGAAAATCTCAAAGCTGATGAGGGCAGCAGAAATGGACAAAGAACTCGCTGACATTAGGGCAGAGATAGAGAGGCTCGAATCACTGATGCGACAGGATAAGAAGGTGGTTGAGGTATGTGAACTTGAGACTGGAAAAGGTCTTGATGATGATGATGATGATGATTGGGATAAATTGGGATTAGTTTATGGTTTCAAATACTGTCAGCTGGGCAGAAAGGAAGAAATTCCAGTTTGCCAGGAGGGCAACGAATTGGGATCAGTTGAGGATCTCAAAGATTGTCGTGAGGACAGCCAAGGAATTTCAAATAGCCAGCTAGGCATTGATCAGAGATCTCTGCGAGGTCTCGAAGACTGCCAGGAGGGCAGTGAAAGCATTGAAGACTGCTAAGAGGGTAGCGGAAGTGTACTAAGATGCCTGGAGGGTAGGGATGAAAAATTGAGACTGTCTGAGAGTCTCTTGGACTCAAGGGAGAGTTAAATTCAGCAAAGGTTGCTGATGAAGATGGGATCGGTTGATCTCATAATCTGCCAGGGAAGTAGCAGTGAAAGCATCCCATATGGCCAGATGGGCAGGGATGATTTGAGAAGTCAGACTCAGCCAGGAGAGCTAATAGAGCATATAATCTCGCAAGAAGATCAACAGATGAAGTTGACAGGAGAGGAGGAACATCAGGTTGGTATATTGATGATTGGGGGAATTGAAATATTCCTGCCATTTTCCCAGGAGGAGGCAGAAAATTCTGTTCAAAATGCAACAACAGTAGGGGAACAGTCACAGTTGATGATGACTGTCAAAGAAGAAAAAGAGTTGGAGCAAGCATTTGAGACTGCCCAAACAGATGAAGAGAAGAATGAGTGTTCTGAGGAACAACTCAACAAATTCAGCCAGCAAGTTGAGCGAGCTGCAGCATTTGAGCTGACAGTAAAAGAAATAGAAGGAGAAAATGAGCATTCCAAGGAATGGCTCGACATATTCAGCATTTCAGTTTAAAAGACTGCAACATGGGAGGTTGCAGAAGCAGAAGAAGAAGACACAGACAACATATGTTTGACTGATCTGTGGGGTCAAATTGAAGCCCTGGAGGAAAGAGTAAAAGTGCAGGGTGTGCACATCCAGCAATTAAAGTTGGAAGTTGATGAGAAAGGCGTGGGAGATCACAGTGATCTTCCAAATGGCCAAAATCTTTTGCAGCTGGGGAGACTGCAAAACCTAAACCAGCCACAGGAGCAGCTGGACCGAGAGATAGAGGACATCAAAAGGCTGATGTTGAGGTCAGCGCAGACTACCAGCGAGGAGAAGCTGGGTAGAGGAAAGACAACAGCAGCAACGCAGTGGAAGCAGCAGCAGCAGAATGGAGCAAGTGAAAAGCTCCAAAGACTTGTTTGGGACCCAGGTGGATTCCAACAAGCTACAGGGGAAGCTCATGAGCAGGAGCTCATGATTTTTGCAGCTATGGAGTATGATGCAGGAGCATCTCTCCATGCAGCTAGCCAGCCATGTCAGCACGCACCCATTCAGGGCTGAAAGGGAGGCGCAGCCTCATTTTGAATTTGAATTCAATGTAAATTAATGCCTTAGGCTGGTGAGCCATGAATGCCATGCCTTTGCTCAGGCTGTAGATAAGATAGGCATTTATTATAGATTGGCTGAGATCTAGTTCTGGATAGCAGACTAGACAACCATTGATTGTAATTAGTTAGAGTAGGTAAATCCCGATTTCCGAAGTGGCCATTGCCGAAGGAGTTACTGTGGGTGACTCGTGACTCCCGAGGGGAGTTGGAAGAGCTTAGACTCTTAGGCCAGAGTTAGAGAAGGTCCTGGGTAAGAGCGGCTGTGCCGTCAAGGGCAGGTTTGTGTCACGTTCCACGAGTGGTGGTTTTGACATATTGAAACACGTGACATCGGGACTTTGACGAAAGTGGTTTCGGCAAACCGTCTTTCACCCATATGTATCTCTGAAGGTGCCACGTGTCTATGTTCTCAAGACTTGGGTATTATCTAGAATTGTCATGGTGATAACACCAGGAAATCAGGAGAAATAATTTTGATGTATATATTGAACCAAAATGGTTCATATTTTTCATGAATTGTTGAATTAGTTAGCCTGATAAGTTTTGATGACTGCATGTTTTGCAGAATTAACAACAACTAGATCAAATCATACCAGTGTAGAGTCTATAGGAATGGAAGCACAGGGGAATTATAGTCTGCAAGATGAGAGCAGAGGGATGGATGTCCATTTTGGAATTGAAGTAACAAACTCCAATGGACATGGAGAAGAAAGGAATGAAAACATTAATATGGCAGAGGCCATTAAAAATTTGCAGAAGGATGTCCAAAGCCATAAATATGATAATGAAAGGCTTATGAGAGCCAATGAGCAACAGGATGACTTCAACATGAAGTTATTGGAGGGCTTGAACAAAATATAAAAGAAATTGGATAAGGAGAGTGGCTCAAGCAAATCTGGAAGTCACAAGCCTTCGGATGAGAAAAGAAAAGCAAGAAGTGTTAGCAGACACCACCATCACTCCCCAAGGAATTCCAATAAGAGAGAAGGCAGCAGATCAAGTCCATCCCATGTCAGAAGGCATAAGAGGTCTAGGGTGGATGAGCTACAAGGAGAAATGAACAAAATCAAACCTCCTACATTTGATGGTGAGCACAAGAAGGATGAATATGCAGAAACATGGTTGTTGGGGATGATAAAGTATTTTCAATTGCATCATTATTGTTCTCATGCAGAAGGTAGAATTTCTATTTATCAACTCAAAGGAAAGGCCTCCATGTGGTAGGATTAGCTTGTGCAGGTGCAACACATTAAGGAGAAAAGTGTTACTTGGAGGGAATTCAAGAAGTATTTTGAGAAGAAATACTTGACTAACAGATACTATGACAAGGAAATGAAAGAGTTCTTTGAACTCAAGATTGGAAGTATGACCATAGATGAATATGAGAGAAGGTTTCTAGAATTGTTGAAGTATGTCTCCTTCATCAAAGATGAGACAGTCAAAATTCAAAGGTATTTGAGTGGATTTCCATCATTCATCAGTGACAAAATATAGTATGATTGTTGAGCTCCAGTTTTGTCATACTTTCTTCCATACAAATACACTCATCATTAAACCTTCTCCTCACATTTCGTCAATAATATATCGCTAATTACACCATAAACCTCCATTATCTCTTGTTATTCATCCTATGTGGTTAATACATAGTTTTTCATATTTTTAGTGATTAAAAGGATGATTATACAACAGTTTTGTCGATGATGGTTTAATAATATGTTTCTATGTCCAAGCAACATGTTTTTTACTTTTCAGGTTCCAGTATGTGCACTGTCCATGTTCCGGTACCTGTATTATTCATGTTCCGGTACCCGCATTGCAGGTCATCCGATACTCCAAGTCATTCGGTACCAGAAGGTTCTACAGTCAACTGGTGCCTAGAAATTCATCCGGTACCCACACTCCATGTCATCCAATACTCTGCAGTGATCCAGTACTACCTTTGTGTTCATCTGGTACCAGCTCTCTGCCTCTTCCAGTACCAACTTCATCCGGTACCAGATTGTGCCTATTCTAGTACTAGCTCCATCCAATACTACCATTGTGTTGGTCCGGTACCCATAGTCATGATTGTGTTCATTTGGTACTAAACCCATGGCTACAATATTCAGGTACTAATTGTTCTAATCCAGTACCAACTGTTCTAATCCTGTACTAACTGTGCTAATCTGATACTAGAAATAATTCGAAATTTTGGAAAGCTTCTAGAGGAAAATAGGGTACATGGGTTTTATCCAGAATGATGTTTTCATGTGCACACATGTCGTATAATTCACACAGATCACACATGTGGACCTCCATCTCAGGGGGAATGATTCTGCTAAAATTATTGAAAAAGTCAAACTGCCAACTTATGCCTCGATTTTTGTGCAGATGGAATCAGATCTAGAAATTCTACGAAATGGTTTTTTTCTAGAATATGGAAAATTGAGTAAAACGAAGGTAGGTTTTCAAAATTAGAATTGGTTTGGAAGATATGGGTGGGGGACTAACTTGAATCTATCGAAATTGCAATAAAACCCAGATTTTTTAGGATTTTATCTAAAATTGTAAATTTGAAATCTGAACATTGGGATTCGGTCACATCCACTTCTCAATGATTTTTCATGTATAAATAAGCCTCATAGGGATATGAGAAATCCAATTATCATTATGGGAATTTTTTTGTAATGGATCTTAGGGTGTCATCATGACAATGCCAAGATTGTAAGAGACTTGTAATTTTCTGAGTTTGATGAAATGAAAGAGATGTTGTTCATGTGCATGGTTCCAAGAATTTAATCGATTTGATTGTCTTCAGGCAGCACTCACCTCCTGGGAAGGGCCCCTCAGCATGGGTAAGTGTTTCT
>JASDQU010272877.1:4068-15199 GCA_032191745.1 Picea mariana
CGTGGCCAGGCTATCTGCCAGAGTATGTGCCAGACTACACGCCAATTGTCTAACCCCTATAGGGGGTTGTTCTTTTCAATAGATCTTCCTCTAGTAGCATCTTTGTTAGCTAAGATTTCTATTTTTTAAAGACTGATAAGAACTCAGGTGTTAGAATTGCCTGGTTGGCTGAACTGGTTTCTCCTTTTGGAGCAGTTCAATAATTTCAACCCAGATAACACTCAGTTTTGTACTTATGGTCTAGTTCTTTGAAGGCCCTTATATATAAAATTACTTACTTACAAAAAAAAACCATCCCAAGGGGAGGATTGGTTAACATCCCAAGGAAGAATGTTCAACATTTAATACAGATCTGTAAAACATTGAAGGAGGATCATATAGTACATATTTGTTGGGTCGTACAACTAGTTTTGGGTATTGAAATCAAGGCATCCATATAGCAGAAGTTTGGCATGATTTTCAAGGAATATAGCAGATAGAAATCCATACATAGAGGTACAATTGTTGTGCACAAAAATCAATGGTTTTTATACTGCCATAATAGACCGTACAATACAATTGTACAACAGAAATGTGGGCATGAATTTCAAGGCAGAAAATGGGTTCATTTTCTGAGGGTCTTTGGCATAGTTTTTGAGGTGGTCTATTGGCATGGTTTACAAGATAATTGTTGTGTATTTAATACTAAAAATGTTTCCTTTGTAAAATTATAAAGTTTCCTCCTATCTCAATAAGAATAATCTCCTTGACTCGTTTTCCCCTTGTGGATTTTTCCAGGGGATTTTCCTAGAAAATCCTTTCGTCAAATGTCATTGAATGTTGTCTATTGTTCATTTTATTTCCACTGCTAAATTTCAACTTTCTTAGTAGTTGTATTTTTTCCCATAAGTCATTTTTGAATGTTGTTAAGTTTGTTTCATTACAGTTGAACTTAATTAGAGGTTGAAATTAGAGTTTACTAAGTGTTTGGTACTTGGATAGTAATGATTTGCAGGGCTTTTTGCTTGGAAGAAGAAGGGGAAGAAAGTGTAATTTTTAGTTGGACAAGGATGACTTCCAGTCTCAGGTTTTGGGATAGGTTGGAGGGGATCTCCAACTACCTGTAGATGAAAGTAAAGATTGGATATGTTCTCAGGGAGAACAAGTTATGGGTGTTTGCGAATACCATCATGACAGTACCTTTGTCATATCCCATTGATCTAAACATCCATGGAGTGAAGGAAGCAAGGGTGCAGAGGATAATATTGGATGGAGTGAGGGACCACCTGATTCCACATTTATCTGAGAAGTAGACAACCAAGGAGATGTGGTATGCACTGGAAAACTTTTACGAGAACAAGAACGAGAACAAAAATATGGCCCTGGGGAATAATCTCCACAACACTAGGATGGCCAAGGGAGAGAGTGTGGCATCCTATCTGACCTGGCTTAAACGAGAGAAATATGAGTTGGCACATGTAGGGGGGATTATTCTAGGCTCAGAGTTGGTGTGCATAGCCCTGAAGGGCTTCACCAAAGAGTGGGATGTTTTCGTGAAGTTTATGACATGGAGAGAGAAACTCCTAGATTGGAGCATACTTTTGGATGACTTTAATCAGGAGGAGATACGAGAGGGTTCTCAGAGTAGATATAAAGAGAAGGAAGAGGGTAGTGCAGAAAAGAAGAATGTTTCTCTTGTGGGAAAGAGCAAATCCAAGAAGAAGAACATGAGAAAAGTGAAATTATTTGCATGTCACAAGACTGGCCACTATGCTGGTGAATGTCCGAAAAAAAAGAAGAAGAAGTAGGAGCCAGATGTATCAACATTAGTTGAGGTTGCTGTGTTCACTGAGAAATTATAGAAAGAATTCCCTCTGATGACCTTCCCTTCAGATAATGGTTTTCTAGTGCTCAAGGACATTGAAACATTGTTTGTAGACAACTATGCATCTCAACATATGACGAGAATGATGTCAATGTTCCTTAGTCTTTCAGAGATAGACTGAGACTGCTATGTGGATAGTCGGGTTGGCTCCAAGCTTGCATTGAAGGGGGTTGGAAGTATGATATTCCAACTAGAGTCAACAGGTGTTCTAGAGGTGGAAAAGGTGTTGTTTATTCTAGAGATGGGAGTAAATTTTCTCTCTGTGTCAACTTTGGAGATTAATGGATTTGAAGTTGCGTTCTTCTATGGACATGTGTTTTTATATCTAGAGGGAGTTACTCCAAACACAACAATATTTCTTGGTTTCAGGCATTGGAGGTTATATAAGTTTCTATCACAATGCAATGTCCCTAATACAAACCCTTTGTAATTGTACATATAGGTTGGTTAGCCATTGGTACTAATTTTTAATGTAATGTATATATAGTCTGGTGAGTCGATGACACTTGGTTTTGGTGTTGTGTGGATATGAGTAAGTGTGCGAAGAGTTGTTATCAAGACATGGGCTAAACATGTCATAGTGTTGTGCACACCTGGATAAGTGCTCGCATTGCACCATGTTGTGTGCACTTGGGTAAGTGCACGATAATGACGTGGATGTGCATAGAGTTGATATGTGTGTGTGTGTTTGTGTGTGTGTGCGTGGATACAGTTCTCTTTGTTGTGTCTTGGTTGTCGTCAATTTCCTAAATTCTTGTGTCCCTTTTCTTCTCTCAGTATAATCACTGCACATGATTATTTCTTCCCTGAGCACTTTTCTATCCAATCCACTCTTGGATACCTTTGTTTTTCCTTGCACATACTATATTGATATCATTCTTCAACATTCATCATTTCTGGATCCCCCTTATTCAACTCTTACCTGATCAAATTACATATCCAACCATGCTCTGTTATTGATTTTGATTCTTCAACATTCATTTACTTTTCTGGAAAAAAATTATTTAACCCTTCCTTGACTGAACACATCATCCCTTGTAGTTTCTTGAACCATTATTTTATTCTTTCCTGACCCATTTTTTTCCAACTTGACTTGCATAGTCAATTTCTAGTATATTGCATTGCTACACAATGTCTTTTTTTCCAGTTTCATACAGATTAACTGGAAGTAGTTGACACTGGTTTTACTTGCCATATTAGATTCTAGTGATATTTCCAATCTCCTCGAATATCAACAACAACTCTTTTCCACTTGAGATGGGTTCTTTTAGATACCCTTTCTTATGCATACCAAGTCAACATAGAACCATTTCTTTCCTTATGGCTACTTATTGATTTCCCATCAGAAAATCATCTCCATGCTTGAATCCTTTTGGAATGACATTTCATTTACCTTGGCCATGTACTCATCAACTTTTAGTTGCACCCAACATTATCTACATGCATTCTCAATCTTATTTTCATTGATTTCTCAATTCTTCATGTGTTGTCTTAATACTTAAATAACTAGGTATCCACATAGGAATAATTTCTTCTACTCTCTCCAGCTACTCATGAACTTGGTCCAATTCTGGAATGCACTTAAATTTATGCAATTCCTTCCCCATAAGTATGGTTTTATACTTCTACAATCACTCTGCCCATAAGGCATCATTGTTGGCACTCTTTTGCTTACATGCAGCTTCATTTCTTCACCTTTGAAGTTCTAACCTTTATACCACACTTCCATTGCACTAATCTGACAAGAATAATGGATACATAGTTGTAGGACTACATACTTGGTCCCTATAGATAACACACCTCATATCCATGGATACATTGTGTCTTTGTTTATCAGAATACAATCATTCTAATGATTAATCCCTTTAGAATAGATTTGACCACATTGTATTTCTTTATCTATATATTAGAATCCTTCAGGGTGATTGGGATTTCATTACTTAAGCCAATACATACTTTACTTTTGCACCATGATTTCTCTCTAATTAGCATCATTGGTTTTCTAGTAGTACTTTCCTTTACATAAAAAATTATATCCTCTTGGCTTCTCAAGCCTTCATGGATGCACTGAAATTCATATCTCAACATTATTCATCCCAAGATTTTTTTTGGTCATGAAGGTATCCTTGACATAGAATTCTTTCCCTGAATGTCTCTACTCATATTTAACCAACTCAAATTCTTTTACCCACTATCTAACCCACCTTTCATAAATATATGATTTGCATCTCCACTTGTACCATTGTACATGCAATAGCATGAACTGTAGATGGGATTTTTTTATTTAGGATCTACAATTTATATGAATATTTTTCATCTTGAAGTATTTTTCCAAATCATAGTTCCATTGAAATTCTTATGTATTACTCATTAGTTATAGATATCTTCAATTGGTAGCTTCCTCAAACAATCATTCCATATTTTGAAGATCAGATCATTCCTTGTTCCTCATACCTGAAGATACCACTTTGCTAAAGAAAATTTACTATGTTTTATCATCCACCTTAATCTCTACTTGCAACACATTTATTATATATGATAAAATTTCTAAAAATTCTAGTTAAAGTAAGCATATAATTTTGGTAACATATGTACAGTTTTTCCCCTTTATGGTCACCAAAAATATTCTTTCCCAACTTCCTGTGAATTTTGTTACTCATCTCACAAATCTATGTTATTACATGGACTCCTATATCCAATTTCTTTCCAATGCATTTCCAATTACTACTTTCTTTCTCAATTCTAAGTTTTGATTAGAAAGTTATAGTCATTTGATTATTATATAAAACCTTCTTCAACCAAGTGCAATTGTTATTGTGCTTAAGGTTCCTTGTACATGTTTCTTTGGAAATTTTGATAGGATTTCAATTGGGTTCCTTCGTGACCATATGTTGAACATTCTGGTCAAGTTTCATGCTTATCTGAGCTCCAAGCTATTAGATACAACCTGCTAAACTTTTATGCCAATTAATATGTTCAACCATGAATGATACATGTACCTTCTATGTCCTCATATACATTTTGTGTGCCTAGATTTCTATTTTGACTCTCTAGCTATCCTCTATGGCTCAATTTCTTTCCATAGACTGCTCATGTGCCTCAATCTAATTCTAGAGCAGGAATTTATGGTCCTTAGAAGTTAATTGGGTCTAAAAATTTACCCTCCATTGTTTGGCCTGTAACTCTCTCATCCTAACTCTATTTGACAAATTGTTTACACTGTTAGAATGCTCTCTCCAAGATCTAATATTTTAGATGAAAAAACTATATGTCCTTAGAGGAGAAACAATTTCGAATTCGAATTCTCAAAAATGTCGTTTAGGCCTCCAAAATGGCCTGCAAGTTGAACACCCGAAAATTATTGTAATTTTCCAAAACTTTTTCATTGTTTTCTAATAATTTATGTGAAATTTAGCTAACTTGAGTTGACTCGGATGTTGATATGGCATCCCAAGTCCACCTGTAACTTTGGAGTGGTTCCTTGTTAGCCTCCAACAACCATGGCCTTTCCCTGATGGCCTCTTACCCCCCTTTCCCTTCTTTTTATCTATGTCCCTTTCATTGGTGCACTTAATTTTATATTCCGAGTCCCATCTGTCATTGGATGCCATGTGGCACCTTTGTATCAGGTCACAAAGATGGGAGGGCCCCATTCCACACCCATATATATTGGCACTCGAATTTGCATGTCATTACAATCCAATGGTCATCATTTGATGGGCATCAGGAAGGATCAACGATCCATGTCACATTGCGGCCCCCCTGCCCCATCAAACGTTAACACAATGGGAAGGGGATGTAAAACCTAAGCACAATTAGGGTCGGGGTGATATGTCGCACATTTGTGCATTGTGCCCCCCCCCTAGATTGGGTTATTCTAATCCCACTCAACCCCCCACAATTGAGGTTATATGGGTTCGGATCCGGGTTCCGTCAAGTGGGAAGCTCTGCCACACAAACTCCCTGTCGACCACCACCCGAGGCACTAGGTCACCTACCACCCATGCCACCATACCATTGTGTACTTTTAATTGTGGACCTACCATCATGGCATTACATGTCACCTATCTTCCACGTCATCCTAACAGGTGGCCCCCACATCATGCTAACATCAACATACAGAAAAATACCAAAATATTTCCAATTTCTCCTATTTTTTTAATTTCCAAATATTCCCAACATCATAATTTCATTTGGCCACCATTAAACTTTGTGATTAGCTCAAAATACCAAAATATGGCCATGCAATCTTCAAATTAAACTCTGCACATGGAATTTGATCCTTCCATGTCGAATTCTCCCCATGATATTAACTATAAAATTTGGGGCTTTTTTCCCAATTTTGCCTGAGATTGACCAAAGGTGCTCATCAATCCTAAAATTTCTTCAGTTTCACTCCAATAACTGCCCACTCAACCACCATAGAAATCAATTTCTCGCATGCACCACTGGTTTATATTCCTAAAATAGATTCCATTCAATTCATCCAGTGTTGTAATTCAACAAATGAATTGCATACATCTCTGCAACTACATTTATGCAAATTTTAGCTATGTGCTCTGTTTTTTGGCCCATCCAGGCTCAATTTCTATAAAATCACTCTGATATCAATCTATCACATACCCATACACCCACAAGCGGGCATGTTACTTCAAATCAAACACTTCAAAACTAATTCCAAATTTCTAATGACATTTAATTAATAAAGAAGCATGAAAGGCTCACATGAAATTATCAAGATTCATGCTACAACATAAAGGAAATGAATATAATGTCATGCACAACAATAACCAAAAAGCATACATATTATAAAATATGAATCTCAAAGATAATAATTAATACACATGAATAAATATATCAAGGAAACTATGACAAAGAGCACTTATCTTTATTAAAACCAATCACCAACTGACTGCAGACTAATGACATTCCACCCAACAACAATGTCACCCTTGTGTGAGGTCTATGAATGCACAATGATGGTTCCAGGGTGTCACTCAGCTTCTCAAACCAGTCAACACTTAAGCTCTCACAAGTTTCTCAACACACAGGAATTCAAAGTACACAAGCTCTCTTCTCTCCATCCTGCACAACCCAAGAGAATGACCCCCTTCTTTTCCAAGTAGTCCCTGAAGTTGTCCACCTCCTTCCAGGGCTCAGTGCATCTACTTCCAAGTAGATTCACAGCCATGAATAAAATCTACTTCATTCAAATGCCTCTCAGGCATGCAGACACAAATGCATGGCTAGAATACACCAACAATTACAACAATGAAATAACAATGGCTTCTTCCTTGACAATTCACCCCCCATGTCTCAATCCAAGAACAAGAATGAATGTGGAATGATAATTGAGAAACTATGAATGAAAGAGTGAAAGTGTGAATGGAGAAGAATCCCCAAACAATCCACAAGATGGGTTTATATATTTACTTGGAAATCAAGAACCATATGGCCCTCCCCAAGAAGTGCATGTAACCACTACTCTCAATTAAAAAAATTATGGGTAAATAAAATATAATAAAATACTTAGCCCCTTAAAGCCCCTTTCTCGTGGAATCATACCCCCTATAGCTCTTTTCCTTGTCAGTCTAACAACAAGGAAAATACATTAATAATGATCAAACCATTACATTTTCTAAGCACGCTATTTACATAATACATTTTAGTTCATAGAAAACTAATTGGGTGTCTTAATGAAATTATAAAATTTAATAATTTGTATAGGAATAAATCATTATGCCATGTTGTGACAAGTGGTTGCTGGTGTCAAAGGGAGGGTAGATTTGTGGATAGGTATATCACTTTATTATAATCATACATTCACTACTCTAACCCTTCTTAGTGGCTTTCACAATAAATACAGTATTTTTTTTGTTATGTTTGGTATTGGTTTTTAACAATAAATATAAGTTTTTGCTTTGGTTGGTACCATCTTTTGTGCATATTTTTCAACCAAGCTATTTAACTAAGGAAACTTTCAATCTGATAAGAGAAAACTTAGATCAAAGGTCTAATTATAAATTGTACATATGCACTAATTAATAAAAAAATAACACCACCGCTGCAGATCGAGGGACAAAAAGAGTATGTGGGACTAAGACTCCAGTGGTGGGAAATGGGGCTAAGGGCTATGTAAATGGAGCTTAAGCCAAGGATGCTAAGAAAATATAGTATAATAATTCCCTAAGCCTTTATATTATTATATTATATAACAATATTATCTAAAATATATATATATCCATATTTAGAAAAGGGGGAATTTGGCTTAATTCTCCATTCTATTCATTCACTTCATTCTTACCATGCTGACTACAAGAGTTTCTCTGGGGAAGATGGTGATAAGAGACTACAAATTTTATCCTATGGATCCTAGGTGGATATGGGTGTGTGTACACTTCTCCTTGGGTTGCCTTGGAGAAGGTTGGAGCCGTAGAGGGAGAAGTGTGGGGATAGGTTCCTCAGTATAATCCCTAGAGGGTACCTGGAGACCTCTGACAGTAGTAGGAACTCCTGGAGTCACAACACTTTGAGAATTCTTCGATGGCCTATGCTAGAGCATTTAAAGGGTATGGGTGCAGCCCGAGGAACCACGGTGAAGAGAAGGGGGCACACTACCTTGGGTTGTGCAGGTTGACAGGGAATGAGAGACTATAGGTTGGGATGTTGCTAAGGTTTGGTACCTTGGCCTAGACCATGTCACTTCTAATTGTGGATTGTGGTTGGCTTGGGAAGCCTTTTCCCTAGTGGAGTCATAGCATCTTCTTGGGGGTGATCCACTATTAAAATTTTATGAGCTGTGAGATCTATCGTTGGGTGGACCGTCGTTGGTTTGCAGTCGGTCAGTGCCTCCATGAAAGATAAGTACTATGTTTACACCAAAAGGCATACACCTATTGGAAGTGGGCACATTTAATCATCTTTTAATCATAAATTTCAATCGTATGGTTATCAATTGAAGATGTTGGCATATTCTTTGTCATCCTTCCAAATCAATGAATGAAATTTCATGTTCATAACTTTCTTTCATTTTTTAGGACGTCCGTTAACCTGTTTACTTTTTAACACTTACTTAATATGATTAAGAAATTACTGTGTGACTATCTAATTTCCATGTTCTAATGATTAGCAAACTTACTTGAAATTATAAATTTACTTCAATATTAATTTTTTTCTTTAGATTTCTTCCACTTTTACACTCAGCAACCATAATTTCAACCTTTCGTATCATCCATTAGTTGTGAGAAGATGGATACATCAGAGTTGAGAGAGCCATTAGCGAGGAAGGAATGTGTGGGATCAATAAGATGGCCTCTTATCCAATCAAAACACATCCAAAACCCACCTCATCGTCGCCACCACCTCGTCCTACTCCACCTCCACCACCACCTTGTCCTACTCGAGTAAAATGTGATGATTTGTACACCTACCCTTTGGCAAGCACATGCTGCTGCTTTAACCCCATGAGTGGCTTCTACGATTCATGGAGATCTTGCTCAATGGAATCTGTAGTATGTTGTGATGATAATTACCATTGTTTCCTAGATGAAAGCCCTATTTGCGACCTTGAGGACGATGTCTTCCTCAAGGTAATTAATAGAATATAATATTTGTGTATACGCATAGATTTAGAGATAATAATATAATCTCATAATATTTATTTTTCATTGTTTCATTTACAAATCTCTGGGGATATGTTTGGCGTGTTGTACATTATTGGAAGCATTATTAACGACTATGAGCATATACTAGCACAATTACAATGAACGGATATAGCTTATTTTATTTACAAACCCTAATTAGGGTTTATGTTAAAATTAGGTTTAATAAATTAAATATGCCTTTAAGATATTTTTGCATTCCTAGATTAATAATGTAATGTATTATGCATAATTTTACTTGTAAAATTGTACGATGGAACAAGGTTGTGATAGGGTATTACATATTAGTTGTGCTTATGGTGAAATTGGAGGGAAATTGTGAAATCTCCCAGTACCCTGCCATCCCAGCAGGCACCAGGGTGGCCTGGTAAACTACATAGTGGTATCACAGCCCAGTTTTGAAACTGAGCCTGCTTGGGCTAAACACAACTGAGAAAAGGTGAAATTGTTAACAGGTTTGTGAATGGTTTGACAAAATGCCAAAGCGATATGTGTTATCACATAAACTTGTCAGAGTCTTGCGAATTTGGGATTTTTTCCTAAGTCTGTAATTTTGCCTGCCTCTCCTCCTTTTACAGACCCAATCGTAAGGTTTTTTCCTTTCGGATTATAGTTTTTCTTCTTTTTTGCATGCCTGAGAGGTGTCGTCCTTAAGGATTTTTGTTTTCTCTATGATCAATAACTTTTCTCCTTACCTTTATCACTGATCCTTTTGCTTTCCTGATCCTTCAACCAGTCGCCCATGTATTTATTTACACAGGACGCAGTCATAAGCACAAAGCACAAAACTTAGAGAGGTCTAATATGGACTCAAATCAAGCGAGCGAGCAAGATCATCTTTCAACGGCAAAGATCCATCAGAAAGATCGGATCGACGACCATCAGGGGATCGGGATCATAGAGTTACACGAAGTATAGCGTCAGACAAAGTTCTGAAATCACGAGGCCAGTCCTAGCCATTGATCCTAGGAAGGACATGTGGCGCAAGATTAACATTTCACTGACTCGCAGAATGGATCAGTCAAAGGTTAAATTCATGAGGACTCATGAAATGCGAAGTCGCGAAATGATCTGAGCCGTCTATTTCATAAGGACACGTGGCGTAGGATCAACATGGAGAGAGTTGTTTCGGAAAAGCTCAAGTAAGAAATGTCGAAATTAGAGGTCCTGAAATGTCGATATTCATCTAGGCCATCCATTCAAAGGGGACATGTGGTACCTGATCCAAGAGATCGTGATTTTGTGACTTAGAGGTTTGAGCATGGAGCGCAACATAAGGTCACAAAACGTGAAATCATGGCGCGCGTGAGAGTTAGGCCCATGATCACATCCTATGGTCATATGGAAATAGGGCCATAAAGAAAGGGAAAGCACCCATAAAGTAGTGGACGATTGAGATTGTTCAAGGAAATGATCGTGGTCATCTAGTTCAAAGAAAATCCGATTGTCAATCAAGATGGTTCTTTTCACGGGATCGAACATCAGGATATTTGAAATCAAGGGGAGTGAAGACTCCCAACAGGTGAAATCCCAAAATTTAATATGGGGGATGCGTAAGGTCATGTCCCGAGGTCGCGTGGAGCAATGGATAGGAGCTGCACCAACG
>JASDQU010272883.1:5023-15199 GCA_032191745.1 Picea mariana
ATTAATGGCCGGTAATCCGATGATTTCTGTTTGTGTTCGACTCCAGAACATCCATTCACACAAATCAGAATTGTACCATGGGTGAAGCTTTGAAGCTGTTGAAGACATGATTTCAGTTGATCTTTTTCAAGACAAAACAAAATCCAGGTTCAGGGATCATCATCAGATAATTTGTTGTTATATACAGGAAGTTTTTCTCAACAGGATATTATTGGTTCAAATTTCTCTGCAGATTCCTGATTGTTTCATCAGTACTAGTCAGTACCAGCACAGAGTTCATCAGCTACAGTGGTCATCAGAAATACAAGAGCAATCACAATTTTCGCGCCCTTCAGATCCAGACTTGACTTCAAAAGAAAAATTCTACAGCAAGACTTGCATAGCAAAGGGGATAGGTAATTTAACTCGGATATGCTTAGTTCATGTTGATTTACTGTATTAATTTACATATTAATAGTTTGAACTAAGGATGCCTTGTTTACTCCATAATGTTTCATCATACCCATGACCTGTACCTAATGAACCAACCCACCTCGACATTTCATATCATGAAAATGCACAACATTACCGAAGCTGAGTTTGACATGACTCGTATATGATAACACTCTGCACTCATGTACGACTATCATCATTTTCCGACACACTATCGATCCCCATGACAATTCAAATGTTCTCCTATGATTTTTCTCCTGACTACATCCTTCATCACATTCTCTTCCTTCATTGCCCTCATCCAAATTTCGTTGCTCACCTATAGACCTTCCCTGTGATATCAAGTGGAACCATGGTGGCAAATCGCCATGAACCGGAGACATATGCAGACTTAGAGGCCCTTCCGGAGTATGAGGCAACCAGAGATATTTTTAAGAAAGCAGGATGGGAGCCGTTTCTAAGGAAATTCGATGGATATAATGATGCAATTACGCTTCAGTTTGCTCTGCATTTTCAGGGTGGGTTCGCTAAAGTGGGCGAGCTCGAATTTGAAGTCACGGAGAAATTCATTGCAGAAGCAATTCAACTGCCCACCACTGGTCAGAGATGGACAAAGGGTCAGCCTGTTGACAAGCAGCTCCGCACGAGCTTTTGAAACCACAGTACCGGGAAACACAGTGATCAGATGGGACATCGCAGTCATGGTTAGAACCACAGTGGGCTCAGTTGTTAGCCATCCTCCAACGTTACCTCACGTGTGAAGGACGATATACAATCGTATTTCCCTGCCATGCCCGACTCCTGTTACACTTCAAAGGTAATCATCTGCTGAACATACCCTTCTTTCTGTTGAAAAGTTTAAAGAAGATGGCCGAACAGGTCCGAAAGGCCAAAGATTTTCGAGGAAGTTTATTTCATTTTGGTCTTGTTAAGATATTGATTAAGTCTGCGCTGTCCAAGAAACAAGAAACCTGGGATATGTTCACTGTAAAAACCCTAGCCTCTGACAAGTCTAAAGATAGAAGTGTTAAGCCTGCTCCCCCACAGAAGAAGATAAACTCTAGGAAAAAGAGGGTTAAAACCCCGACCAAACTCTGTGATGACCCTAAGAACATACCAGATAGCACAATTGAAGCCAGTACTAGAAACCCTGATTCAGAACATTCATTTGATGCCCACGGGTTTGATGGAGTGGAAACCAATTATGAAACTATGAAGAACACTACTCCTACAGAGGCAAATGTTGGAATTCCAATATCTTCCCCAGCTGCTATGAATATTATTGACGTGGAAGAACTGGCAGAGTTGACTGATAAGCCTAGGAGGAATCCAAAATGAAAATGTAAAAGCATATTGTCAGGGATGGACAACTCTGTGCCCAGTTACCCACCATAGGAGAGGTTAGAAAGCGTGGATGATAATGAAGAGGCTCCAGAGCCCTCTGAAATGACTTGGACTCTGTCCCAATTAATTCGAAAAGCCCATAAAGTGAATCGGCAGGCTACTGCGCCCAAAGGAATTGAGCAGAATGAGCCAATTCGAGTACCAACAGATACCCCTGCTCGGATATAAAGAGAGTTCACTCCTGAACCTAGCCCATTTGACAATCCTGATCCAGTTGACACCTATGAACGAAGTCCAGATGAGTTCACTCCTGAACTCAGTCCAGATCATAATTCCGATCCAGTTGACACCCCTGCTCAAAGTCCAGATGAGTTTACTCATGCATCCAGTCCTCCCACACAGCCAGGACAAGATAAAACATTTGAAACCTACTGTGAGATTTCATCCAGTAAATCCTTGAGAACAATGGTAGCCAGATTAGAAAGAAGGAATAACAGGTTGAAAGAGAAGCTACATGAGTACACTGTATTGGATCGACATATCAAAACAGAGAATGAACTCATGAAAGTCAAGGTAACTCATCTCTTGTCCAAAATTGCAAGATTAAAACAGAGGAATAAGGGTCTTTTCCAAAGGAACAGGAAACTACAGAAGACTGCTAGAAAGCATATTATAATCAACCGAGTCCTCAAGAAAGAAATCAGAAATATGAAGAAACATGAGAGGTTACAAATGTTGGTTGCAGCTACTGCAACGCTCTGATTACTATCAGTCTTTGATTCTTTTTGTTGCCTGAGGACAGGCAAGGACTTCAGTTTGGGGGTATGTTGGTCTCCAGTTTTGACTATGTTTTGCCTACATTATATCACAAAGACCTCCATTTCCATACCTAGTACCACTCCCTTCTGGCCTTGTTATGACACATTTGACATCTCTTTACCACTAAATGGGGCTACTCAAGGTATTCTTACATTTCAAGTTATTTTTATGTATTTTGATACTTTAAATTAATATTGAAACTAATGTGGCTTGAGTTAGGTACTATTTCTATTTGAAACAGGATTTGCAGTACCAGGTACCAGCTCGCACCCCGTGGAGATACCAACGAAGCTGCTAAAGATCCGCACGTTATGGCCAGAGTGGTAGACAGTGCGATCTACATGATGGATTGAGTCATCACTCATATGTTGATTCAAGGCGGAATTATAGAATTGAGTTGTTAATACTTCATGACTCACACTTCGTGACACTGCGTGTCACGAAGATGTGAAGACCATTTTTTTAACTGATTTCGAGTTATTTTCGGATCTGGGATCCGTTTGAGTTAATGTATTTCTGTTTTAAACTATTTTTGAGGAGGATCTATATAAATAGAGGATCACTCCTGAGAAACGTTGGTTATGTTATGCTATGATACACATTTCTGTTAATACAATCTGTCTTTGCGTTATGTTACGTTGTTGTCATATGATTTGAGTTATCTTTCTAAGTACATGGAGCGTGAAGAATGAACATTGTTTGTGTAGAATGATCTGAGTAGTTCTGGTTTTTACTTTCGGCGATTGCACCTCTTGGTTGGGCCCGCCAACAGGTTCAAGTCGCTATTTTTCTCTGTATTAGAGTTAGTTTATTTCAGCATCTTAGTATTTCATGCATGTTAGTTTAGAATTTGGGAATTAACTTGTTCAGATTCTTGCTTAATTATTCTTCAACTGTATCGTTTCTAGCACATTAATATCTTCTACATTGATGAGTATTGAAAGCATGGTTGATTCATGTAGGATTTAAAGCATGAATTAGATTTTCTCTGTTTCTAGTTTACAAATCTGAACGTAGATTAAAGTGAATGCGAGTCTGAGTTTACTCTGCTTTGTTAGGATAGTTAGATTACTCTACCTTGTTAGGATAGTTAGATTACTCTGCTCTGTTAGGATAGTTAGGTTGTAATTGAATTAGAGGAAGCTTCCAGTACCAGTAGGGTAAGTAGGATATTTCTTTATTTTTCCTGTGGATAGATTTAGATTTATTTTCGCTGTTTAGATTAAAAGAATTTTAGGAAATAATCTTTCTGTTATGGCTTAGATAGAAATAGTGATGATTAGATGGTTAAAGATAGTGGTAAATAGTTTTGTGAAATTACATTAGAACAGAAATAGAAGTACCTGCACTTAAGCACAGAACTGTTCTCTTTTGATGAATTAAATAGGAAATGATAAGTTTCAAGGTAGTCATTAGGATTCAGTTTCTCAGAGTGAGTTTGTGTTTTCTTCTAAGAATAGTCTTTAGATAGGAATTAGAATCTTACCCGCACATACAGTGTAGCAGCTCTAAGTTTACTTACCCTGGTTTGACAATTTAATGTTTTCAGGTCATTTAAATCTTCAATATAGCAGCCTGACACTTTCTTTAAGGATTCCAATGCCTTTGTTAATGATTAATGACTATCCACTACAAACCTTCTATGTAGTACTTTCTTTAAGGATTACAATGCCTTTGTTAATGACTAATGACTATCCACTACAAACGCGAAAGCATAACCTTCCATAGCACCTTTAAACCAAAAATCAATAGCTTGGGTCAACTTATGGTCATTACAAACGCGAAAGAATAACCTTCCATAACACCTTTAAACCAAAAATCAATAGCTTTGGTCAACTTATGGTCATTATTGCTTGATCTTTATTAAGTTCTTAGTGGTCCACTCAATTCTCAACCATGGAAGCCAACGTAAATGCTTATCTGCAAGTCTTTCCATCCATTCATGCAAGTTAACCAAGAATTCATTCTAGAAAATCTCATCCAAAACATTCAAACAAGTATTTATACTTGAATCTTGCAACATCATCCCCCAAGTATACACTTTCTTGGCACATAAATTCATGAATTATCACTTCTAGCCAATTTTGAAACTAAACATTCGCCAACCTCCACCATATCTCCTTTACTATGCATTTGCCATCCATAATTCCCTTAAATTAGGTAGCTCCTCCATTTTGATTGTCTTCAACACGTGACAATCTTCTATGTTCAAGAATTGGAGTTGCAACATTGTTTTTGCATTCCACACTATACTATCTAAGTTGTCTAGGGAGTATAAATCTAATATCTCCAACATAGGAAAACCGCCACCACTCTCCATGAACAAATCCTTCAACTCAGAGCGTATAGATATAATCTCCAACTTATAATCTCTAAGTTATCTAGAGAGTATAGATATAATCTCCAACTTCGGAAGACCGCCGCCGCTCTCCATGAACAACTCCTCCAACTCAACACAATATCTTATATTTAATTCTCTTAAATTAGGTAGCTCCTCCATTCTGAATGTCTTCAACACGCAACAATCTAATATGTTCAAGATTTGGAGTTGCAACATTGTTTTTGTATTCCACACTATACTCTCTAGGTTGTCTAAGGAGTATAGTACTATACTATTCTCGTTGTGTAGCCTCGTTCCCAATCTCCAAGGCTGGAAGCTCCTTTAGTTTCATGCAACTCGCCAAGTGCAAGTGATTCAAATTTTTAAACTGATAAATACAATTTGGTAGACTTACCCCTAGATATGAAAATAAGCCAAGACTCTGCAACTTCTTCATACTCTACATATTCAGGGGAAGAATATTTAGCACTGCATCATCTCTATTATCATCTTCACCCCTGTCGAACCATAATCTTAATTTTCTCATCTATGACCAGGTAGTAGGTACTCATTGAACCCCCTTTAATTTATGGCCTTACTCTGACATCCAACTCAATCAGATTTGAGAGATTTGTGAGATCCTCCACACTCATTGGAGTTGATCAAGGAGGCAAGACCAGTTTGCTCAATGAAGTGAGTTGAGAGATTTGATGTGGAATCACCTTGATGCCTTCGTAAACCAGAAATTTGAGATGCTTTAGATTTTTAAGCTCTCATATCCTATCAGGTAAAGAATTTAGACTCTCACAGCCTTCAAGATTCAAAAATTGAAGATGTGAAAGATTACATATGCTATCAAGCAAGTCCTCCAACTTGTCACACCCTCTCAAATTAATAAACTCAAGCTTTCCAAGTTGCCCCACTGTTGTTGGTAATGCTTGTATTTAGGTATCCGACAGGTCTAGAACCTTGAGTGACATGAAGTTTCCCAAAATTCTCTCTGAAATTTCCTTCAACTGTCTATTTTCGGCCAACACCAAACTAACGAGCGTTGGACACTTGAAATCTAGTGGCACATCACTAATTTCATTGTCAATAACGGAGATCCTTTTGCGATCCTTGGTCTCTTCTTCACTTGGGAAATGTCACAGATGTTGACTTGCTTCAAATAACCAGTTCTCCTCTCCTTGGCCTACATAAATTGCCATATCCCGAAGTACACCGTGAACTTCTATATGTTGTTTTTTTGCACCAACATACTCAATCAAGGACCTATCTACCCATGCATCTATGCATTCCCGCCCAGCATCCATGAAGTAAGTTGTCCCCTTTTGGGGACCAAACCTTCTGTTGTCCACATCTCCACCAGTGTCTCCACCTGAATCCGTTTATCCTCCGGAAAGGCAACACAACATAGAAAACACATTTTCAAATTATTGGGCAAATCATTATAGCTCCATCTCACCCATTGATAGAGCTCTGCATCAATGGTCGGGTAAGTGAATGGGAAGGAAGGATCTACATTTTTCATCAAATGTAATGCAAGACTCCACTCATCAGTAGTCTCATTTGAAGCCAGGGCTGCGACAACTGTATTTATTGCCAACGGCAAACCTTGACACTCCAAAGCGACTTGTCTAGCAATAGTCTCCAGATTGTTGTCTGGAACAGCTCCATTTCTAAAAGCTCATCTGCGGAAGAGCTCCCACCCTTCGTCTATGGACAGGGGTTTGCTTCGTTTGTGGACAAGGGTTGTGTCATCAGGCAATTCTCCTTTGCTTGCATTGTTTTAACCACATGTCTGTTACGACTCGAGATTAAGATGAGTTGGAGTAAGGACGTCTTGCCGACCCTTGCCATCCCATACACACCGATCACACGAGCCAAGAGATGAGGTTCATTAAGCCATGTGAGCAGTTGCTCCTGAGTAGCTTTAATGCCAGACCCCACGAAACCCAAATTTGGTAGAGGTTGAAGAAGCACCTCTACTTGAGGATGTGCGGAGCCTACAATCTGTATGGGCAGTTGTTGAAAGAGAATAATCAAGCTATCGAGGTCTTCCATTCTCTGATTTCTGCGGGAATCTTGGGGCTGCAAAAAAAGCAGCAACATAGACTACTAGAACTTCAACATATAAAGATTTTAGTGCATATTTATGCATATAAATAAGTTTTATGGTTAAGAACATGTGTTTCTTTTTAAGAAGTCACAAGTTCAAATCCATCCAGAAGAGAGTAGGGTAGGGTATGTATACCTCCAAAGATTTTAGCAGTCAAATTCCTGAGGATCTCAATTTATATTGAACTTCCAAAATTTTAATATTTTTTATATTTGGATGTATTAAAAATGAAAATATAAACTAAATATATTATATCAAAAATATAAAATTAACATTAATAATTTTGTATATTTTTATGTACTAAAAATGAAAATATAAACTAAAAGTCTAAATATATTAGATAAAAATATAAAATTAACATTCTAATTACAATATGGGAAGATAAATTTATAATTAAAAAATATTGTTTTCCTCAAAATATATCTAATGAGATTCAACCAAGACCTACTTGTAATTTATAGTAACCTATTAAATTTGGAAAAATAATTTATAATAAATCACTTAACTTAACTTATTAAATTTGAAAAATATTAATATTACATAAGAATTTCAATGAAATATTCTTCAAACTTCATATTTCCATATTTTTACAATAAACCACTTAACTTAACCTATTAAATTTGGAAAATAATTTATAATAAACCACTAAACTTAATCTATTAAATTTGAAAATTATTAATATTACATAATTGTTTCCATGAAATATTTTTCAAACTTTATATTTCCATACTTCATATTTCCAAAAAAAAAATTGAAAAAACTTTCTGTACTTCATATTTCCAAAAAAAAAATTGAAAAAACTTTATGTACTTCATATTTCCATATTTCTAAAAAAAATTGAGAAACCTTGATTTTCACATTATGATTCTCCCTATAATATACAACAAAACATTAATTACATTAATCATCTTTATCACTTCTACTTCTACTTCTACTTTTTCACAGTATCATTCCCCTCTCATATACAACAAAAACATTAATTACATTCTTCTTGGCCATCATCTTATTCTTCTTCTTCCCTGAAAAGTTGAAAAAACTTGATTTTCACATTATCATTTTTCCAACTTATTCCTTCCCACCAATCTAATTCTCCAACAATTTCCTTCAAGTTAGTAACTTTTCCATTTCCATGGGCAATCTCATTAACAATATACAACCTCTGGACAACCTGATCTCTATAACTTCCAGTTTAGGCATTGTTTCTTTGTTTCTTTATTCCATACGTTGGATGGACTTGCAATACCCTTTGACTTCTTTAAACCTCAATTTCTTTAAGAATTAATTTCTCTAACATTGAGACACTGCCAATCTCAACTTCCAACTCAGGGCGCTGCTTAATCTTTATTTCCTTTAAATTAGGTGGCTCCTCCATTTTGAATGTCTTCAACACGCAGCAATGTGATATGCACAAGAATTGGAGTTGCAACACTGTGTTTGCATTCCACACTATACTCTCTAAGCTGTCTGGGGAGTATAGATTTAATCTCTCCAACATCGGAAAACCGCGACCACTCTCCGTGAACAACTCCTTCAACTCAACACAATGTGATATCATTTAATTTCTTTAAATTGGGTAGCTCCTCCATTCTGAATGTCTTCAACACGCGGCAATCTGATATCTTCAAGCATTGGAGTTGCCGCATTGATTTTTCATTCAACCCCCTGATACTGTCTATGCTGTCTAGACCCCGTAGATCTAATGTCTTCCACATCGGAAGACCGCCTCCACCTTCCATGAACAACTCCTTCAACTCAGCACAACTTGATATATATAATTCCCTTAAATTGGGTAGCTCCTTCCTTCTGAATGTCTTCAACATGCGGCAATCTGATATGTTCAAGGTTTTGAGTTGCTCCTCCATTTTGATTGTCGTCAACTCGTGACAATCTACTATGCTCAAGATTTGGAGTTGCAACATTGTTTTTGCATTCCACATTATACTCTCTACTCTGTCCAGGGACTCTAAATATAATCTCTCCAACTTCAGAAAACCGCCACCACTCTCCATGAACAACTCCTTTAACTCAGCACGCTTTGCTATCCGTAATTTCCTTAAATTAGGTAGCTCCTCCATTTTGATTGTCTTCAACATGCGGCAATCTTCTATGCTCAAGCTTTGGAGTTCCATTGTTTCTGCATTCCACACTATACTCTTTAAGCTGTCTAGGGACTTTAGATCTAATCTCTCCAACATCGGAAAACCGCCATCACTCTCCATGAACAGCTCCTCCAACTGAGCACAACCTGATATATTTAATTCCCTTAAATTGGGTTTCTCCTCCATTCTGAATGTCTTCAACACGCTGCAATTTGATATGCTCAAGATTTGGAGTTGCAACATTGTTTTTGCATTCCACGCTATACTGTTGAAGTTGAAGCTGTCTAGGGACTCTAGATATAATCTCTCCAACTTCGGAAAACCGCCACCACTCCCCCTGAACAACTCCTTCAACTGAGCACAACCTGATATATTTAATTCCCTTAAATTGGGTAGGGATTTTAGATCTAATCTCTCCAACATCGGAAAACCGCCACCACTTCCTATGAACAACTCCTCCAACTGAGCACAACCTGATATATTTAATTCCCTTAAATTGGGTTTCTCCTCCATTCTGAATGCCTTCAACACGCTGCAATTTGATATGCTCAAGATTTGGAGTTGCAACATTGTTTTTGCATTCCACGCTATACTCTCTAAGCTGTGTAAGGAACTTAGTTCTAATTTCTCCAACATAGGAAAACCGCCACGGCTCTCCATGAACAACTCCTTCAACTCAACATAATCTGATATATTTAAGACCCTTAAATTGGGTAGCTCCACTCCGAATGTCTTCAACATTCGGCAATTTGATATGCTCAAGATTTGGAGTTGCAACATTGCTTTTGCATTGCACACTATACTCTCTAAGCTGTCTAGGGACTTTAGATCTAATCTCTTCAACATCGGAAAACCGCCATCACTCTCCATGAACAACTCCTCCAACTGAGCACAACCTGATATATTTAATTCCCTTAAATTGGGTTTCTCCTCCATTCTGAATGCCTTCAACACGCTGCAATTTGATATGCTCAAGATTTGGAGTTGCAACATTGTTTTTGCATTCCACGCTATACTCTCTAAGCTGTGTAAGGAACTTAGTT
>JASDQU010272891.1:0-15220 GCA_032191745.1 Picea mariana
ATATCCTCTCATATTGGGAATACCTTGGCTTGCCATAGCATATGCATACATCAATTGTAGAGTAGGGAATATGACCATTACTAATGGACAATCCCCAAAAAAACTTGTTCTTTACCCTCTTTCTCAACCATTAATCACACAAAATTTTCCAATGTGGGTAGAAGAAGAAGAGGAGTTGGTTCATGCCTCTTTCTATCCCATTTTCACCATAAGTACAACCTTGGCCAATAGTCCAATTGACAAAGATACCTTTATCTCAAATTTTCTACAAAATCAATACCATGCTCATGTAAAAATAGAGGGAATAAATGATGAAGTGAAACCTTAAACCTCATCTAGTAAAGAAAGGGAATCATGGGAAGGGATTTTTATATTTGAATATGATAATTCCACAGTCAAAACTATAAAAATATGCCCATGTAAAACATTAAAAATCAACACTAACCTCATTGATGAACAAGAACATAAACTATTGCATATTCTCAAGAAACACATTGCAGCATTTGCATGGGACTACATGGAAATGAGAGGAATCCATCCTTCCATATGCACCCATCACATATACATTAAAGAATATTTAAAACCAATTAGACAGCCTCAGAGAAGAATGAACTATGTACTAAAATACATTTTCAAGCAAGAATTACAAGAACTCCTAAATGTTGGATTTATTTATCCAATTTTTAATAGTGAGTGGGTCTCACCCTTATTCATTTTCCACAAGAAGAATGGAAAATGGAGCATATGTGTCGACTACAGGGAATGTAATAAATCCACTAGGAAAGATTATTTCCCCTTACCTTTCATTGACCAAGTCCTAGATGTCTCCGCAGAGAAAGAATACTTTTCATTTCTAGATGGATTGAGTGGATATAATCAAATACAAATCAGAAATGAAGACCAAAATAAAAACATATTTACCTTTCCCTTGGGTACCTTTTATTACAAAGTCCTTCTCTTTACCTATGCAATGCCCCAACTACTTTCCAAAGGGATGGACTCAACATGTTTTCAGACCTCATCCATGACACAATAGATATCTACATGGATGACTTCACTCCTTATGGAAACTCTTTTGACAAAGCATTAAGTAAATTGATAAAGTTATCCAAAGGTGTGAATAAATCTACCTCTCCCTTAGCCATGTAAAATGAAACATGCTTCTGAATGAGGGGGTTTTTCTAGGACACTAGTTGTATTCTAGAGGGATTGAAGTAGATCAAAACAAGGTAAAACTTATAAAAAATCTACCTACCCCTATAAAACAAAAATATGTCATAATTTCCCTTAGACATGGATTTTATTATAGAAGATTCATCATGTATTTTAGAAAGTTATATTTTCCTATGTTTTCCTTATTATCTAATGATATAGAATTCTATTGCACACCATAGTGTCAAAAGGAATTTGAAAGTGTTAAATAAAAAATCATTACAACCCTTGTTCTTCAAGGTCCAAGTTGGCATATTCCTTTCCACATCCATACTAATGCTTCATACAAATAAATAAGGGTAGTTTTGGGAAAAAATTGAGATAATAAGCCTTATGCAATTTATTTTACAAAAAAAATCTTATCTGGTGGAGAGATGAACTACACAATGATTGAAAAATAATTTTATGAAATGGTTTATGCTCTAAACAAATTTAAACATTATGTCATTATATATCAAGTTTTTTTTGCATACAAATAATTATGTTATTAACTGTTTGTTGGCCATGTAGGGAAAAACCTAGGTTCATGACATTAATAAACCAACAAAACCCTAAGACACCGGACCTTTCGGCATCACTTGCAAGCAAG
Organism: Picea mariana; assembly: GCA_032191745.1. Classification (NCBI taxonomy): domain Eukaryota; kingdom Viridiplantae; phylum Streptophyta; class Pinopsida; order Pinales; family Pinaceae; genus Picea; species Picea mariana. Next base: position 1,802 of record JASDQU010272891.1, read on the forward strand.
TGAAGGCTCACATGAAGTATCAATAGGGGCTACAGGAACCATGTTTCTACAGTGATGAGGGGAAGTGAGGCATTCAACGTGTTCTTACTAGGCTGAGTTCATTCTTTTATTGGGTGCATGATTTCCATTACTTAACAGTACTTAGCATGTAATATAATATGTGTGCAACATTACTCCACCAAAACTCATTCGTTTATTATGATAATCAACTAACTTGTAACTGAAGCATTCATTTTATGCATTGAACCATTATACAATGTATATTAACCATTCATGCATATTAAGTGTGCACATTAACAAAAAGAAAACAGATAACAACAACACAGAAAGACACAATATATTAACATGGTTCACCCCAATATGGACTATGTCACAATGGTTGGCTTCTTATTTCATTCATTCATATTCTCCTTTATAACTGTGCACTGCACTCTTAAAAAATATGCATTAATAAACATTAACCCAAACCTACCCTAGTCATTATGTTGCAATGTGAGTCTTCCTCAATGATACCTTGATAGCATATTCATCAACAACATATATCTTTCCTTTTTGTTCCCCAAAAAACTTTTTCATATTTATACATAGAGTAGGGCTAAGATCGTTACAATATAGTTACTAAGTGGACAAATTGTCCCAAAAATCCTAATGGTATTTAACCATTTTTCCATATTTCACACATCTCTTGTTGATTTTCCTTTTGTTGCACTCTTTGAATCCTTAGACTCTTCTCTACGTCATGTGCTCTGGTCCATCTTCTAACTGGTTCTTCATTATTCTGGAGTAGATCCCAAAACTATCAAAATCAATAAAAAAAATGCCTCTACAACATGCCCCCAACACTCACCCATGACTCGTCCCAAGTCACTCAGGCATGTTTCCATACCTCCATGACTTCTACAATAGAACGTTAATCGCTTCAATGGTTTCTCCGACTCATGCTTCCCGCCTGACACTTTATTCTTCTATAAGTGATAACTTAATTTGTTCTTCCCAATAAATGATCGAATAAGCGTGGAAATCCTTTGATCCTGTCTCCTTCAGTCTGGGTAGATGGTTTTATTTATCCTCAAGTATCATAAATGTTGCAATACCAGATTTTTGGCTACCCAGAAAGTTCTCTTTTGTTGTCCTTCATGTTTTTTTTCATCTTTAGTCATCCATATCATGTGGGATGGATTTTTCTCGGGTGTTTACATTTCCTTCTGCATCGTTTACGACCTCGCTGACGTCCTATTTTGGGAAAAACCATTGCAATTGGATCCTTTTCCCATATGGGAGCTACTTTACTGTACACTTTTTCAATATTTTGTGGTTCCATTGCTCTCTACAATAATCACCCGATGGATAACACCTGCATCTCTGCAACACTTCTTGGTTCGACTGTCTTGAATTGGATGGGTTCTAGCTATCTCTATCATTACTCAATCGATAATGGCCCTTCTCCTGGAGACCACTCTTTTTCCTTTATGGTTTCCACCAATTGTTATCACCCCCTTCGCACCTAAACTTGCAATATTATCTAAGTGTACTCTTTACACAAGGTCGTCTGTAACGTCGACTCATTTTCCAAGATGTGGAAAAGATCTTATAGATTTTCCAAATCTTTATGACCACCTTCCAATGATGACGATTTTGATGTCACATTTTCTCTGTAATACTTGTCCTATCAAGTTTGGTCGGAACTAATTTTCTCGTCTTCCTCTATCATAATTCCTTCATTCTTCCTTTGCACATTTCCTTACATCAATTTGACGGCCTATGGAGTATATTGGTCTAGATTTGTTAGTCTGTTATGATCTTCACAGTACTTTATATTTAAGGATATGTTCCTTCCACAGCTTTGACATGATGTTTGAACTTAACTTCCTTTTCACGTTATGTTACGTCTCTAATACTCTTCAACCCGTCATATTTCATCTTTAATGCACCTTTACTGAATACTATGCATTAAACTTATCTTGTCATGGTAATCGGCGAACTCTTCTTTTTGCATGATTTCTTCTCTCTGTGTGATCTCTTCTCTTTGTTTCCTTTATCCGAAAATTTTCCTACTTAACCCTTCTTGTTAGTTTCTCTTTCCTTTTCTATCTTTTCTTTCTATGATACACTATAATACAGGTTCTATGGTACATATCACGCACGCTTCAGAATAGTGTGTGGAAGTACAATTGTCCCTATAGAGCTTTAGCTGACTACTATATACCAGGCCTTCCATCACTTATCCATACAACTGTTATAGCTGAAAAACACCTATGTATGTAACATTTCTTATTATATAAGGCCCTACCCAATGTGTTAGGAAATTTCCAGGGTGTTGTAAAAAATTACTGTCATAGAGCAATACTAGATATATTTTCTATAACTTCTTCTACTTTATGTGTTTATCATTATAATATTTGTTGTGAGCCTTCTATACCTATTGATGGAATCCTATGAAAAATCTATCTTCCCTGAGGGATACTAATTGTGATAACCTCTCTTATATTGCACCGTAATTTGTTAGTTCATTCATTTCATCAATGCGCGGACTTCGTGAAATGTATTCCATGGGCATGATTGTTTCCTCTCCATATACTAACCTAAATGGTGTTTTTCCTATCAACTTCTTTCACGTAGTTCAGTAATCCCTTAATACTATATAGATTCTTAAGTCCCAATCATCCCTTCCTACATTGTATATCTTTGTTAGCATGTTCTCCAATATCTTGTTGAAAGCTTCCACTATCTCATTTTCTTGAGGATGATAAGGCATAATCTTCTGGTGGTGAATATGGAATTCTTATTTCAACACTGCAATAGTCTTATTCACAAAGAGAGTCCCCTGATTGCTCATAAGTACTTTAGGACATCTGAACCTCATGACCACATTTTCAAATAAAAAGTGTGTTGATGTTTCTACACTAAAATCTGCAATTGGTTCGAATTATTCCCATCTTGTCAAGTAGTTTGTCACAGTGATTATGTACCTAGCTCCTAAACACCTTGAAGGTGGGTTAATTAGTCCAACAAAGTATACTTACCATTTATTAAATTTTTGCAACATGACTTGTGGATTCAAGGGAATCTCATCCCTCCTAGATGGCCTACCTACTCGCTGGAAACTTTCACATGTCTTACAATACTCCTTGGTATCTTTATGTAATGTGGGACACCATAGTCCTGTGCACAAGATCTTCTGGGTCATCACTTTTCCTACATAATGACCTCCAACTATTCCATAGCGTGCTTCTTCTAATATGATACTTCTCTCATCTTCTATGACACAACGTCGTAAGATTCCATATGTGCCTAACTTATAAAGGTTTCCTGCAATCAACTGATCATATGTTTCTTTAACCACTAGCTCTTTCTTTTGTGCCACTGTCATGTATGATAGAGCCATTCTGATACTCAAAAATTCAACAATGTTGGGGAAATATTCATCCACCATCTGTAATAAGAATAAATGTGCATCAGGTAAATTATAATTGAGGCTCCCCGCATCCTCCCCTGCCAGTATTTGTAATAAATTATTAGGTCATGCATTGAGTTTTCCTGACATTACGACGACCTCAAAATTGTATTCTTGAAACAACAAAAACCACCTGCAAATTCTTCCCCCCAACATTGTCTTGTTCACAAGATACCTTAGCATAGAATGGTATATATACATTTTGAAATGTGACCCCAACAATTTGTGTCTAAATTTTGTAAGGAATAAACGATTTCCAAGCCCTCCCTCTCTGTTGTCATATAGTTCCTTTCATCCTTTGACAACTTTCTACTGGAAAAGGAAATGGAGTGATCTGATTCTCATTCTCCTGGTTGAGCTTGTACTGCGTCAAGAGAAATGAATGATGCATCAACATGTACATGTAATTATTTCTTCTAATTCAGGAATACTAGGAGAGGCGCAGTTACTAACGTTTTCTTCAATGTATCTAGACCTTGTTGACACTCTTCGTTGCATTGAAACTTGGGTTATTTATTTAACAATTTCTTCATTGGTGTTGTAATCTACATATACCCATTAATAAACTTCCTGTAGTAGCCTGCATGACCCAATGTTGTCCTTAATTGTCACAATGATTTGGGAGGTGGAAAGTTAAAAATTATAGCTATCTTGGTTGGATCAACTAATAAACCTTGTTTTCATACCACATGTTCCAATAGAATCCAAAAAGGCGCACAAAAAATGCACTTCTTCAAGTTTAAAGAAATCTAATATTATCTACATCTATCCAACATTAGTTGCAAAATCTCTATTTGGTCCTTTAGTAAACTAAACATGGTCAAGTCATCGAAGTATACTTCAAGAAACTTATGAGTAAAGTCCTTGAAGGTTTCAAAAACTACTCTGGATAAGATAATTGGTGTGTTCTTCAACCCGAATGGAATTACTGTGTATTGTTTGCTTCTCCATTCTGTCAAAAATTTTGACTTGTGTCGATCTTCCTGCACAATCTTAATCTGTTGATACCATGAAAATATGTAAATGAGTAGGCTTCCCAACCTTCAACATTTTCTAATATTTCATTTTTAAAGGGGTTCAGAAAAGGGTCATGTAGATAGGAATCATTTAGTTTCCTTAGGTCGATGAAGATCCTAATTCCTCTTGTTTTCTTGTCTTGGACTACCATCGAGCTTATCCAAGTTGATTATCTGATGGGTTCGATAGTGCCATCTTTCATCATATTGTCAAGTTCTGCTTTTACCTTTTCCTTGTGCTTCAAATTTATCTTGTATGGTCTCTATCACAATGGCTTGGCATCTAGCTTCAATGGGATCTGCATTTAACCTAATGCCCCAAAAATCCCCTATACTTTTGAAAATGTAGTTGGGAAGAGATCTTGGTATTCTCGCACGAAATATGAGATCTTCTCAACAGTCTCATCATTCTAATAGTCACCAATATTCACAGACTTAGGGTTCTCTATTGTGTCAATATTCACTTTGTGCACTTTTAAAGGTTTCACATATGCATCTATCTCAAGTTCTAGTCCCTCCACTGTGTGCTCCCCCTCAGTTTCTGGTACCTATATATTTTGTGGGTCTTCTTTTTCTAGGTCTGCTTCGGTGATATTGTAACATGAAAACATTTCATGTGTTGTCTCATATGCTTTACACATTTTTTTTCTGGCTATATGTTTCATATGGCTATCTTCCAAAAACAACTTTTTCCTAAGGGCTTTTAGAGCTACATATACTAAAGGTGGTTCAACTTCAAAACTAAATGTTACCTTGAAATTATGGGTGAGATATTCCCAATTTGTTGTTCCTTTGTGCACTTCGAGTTCCAGATACCAGTTCTTAGAAATTGTTTCTAGTGTGTGCATGAACCTATGCATCCAATCTTGTTCGGGCACATGTCTCCAAGACATAACACATTGGTAATATGATCTATCAGACTGCTTAATCCTACATACTTTGGCATCATTCCTTCATTTCCTGTCCCAAATATGATATGCATCATCCTTTTATAGTGTTTCCAGTCAACTATATTCTCCTTATGGGTTTCCCACCATCTTGTAGGGGTTTCTCTTAGCGCAACATCTAAGGATAACAACCTTTTTTGTTCAGGTATCTGTGATTCAAAATCAGTTACAAATGTTCTTACATTAGTTAGTCCATCAAACCTGTGTGTATCACGTACCTCTATTCCAATCCAATGCAAAGACCAAGTAATACGAGCACACGTCCTCATTTATACTTCATGCCACCTGTGTTGCCAATGCTCCAACCCCTCTTTGGAGTCTGAAGTACAGGAACTAATGCTTCTCTAACTGAGTGCACCATCTACTGTAGGATTAAATAATATTATATGTGCATAGTTATAATATCCCTCGGCCGAATCCAATTATAAATGTAAGACAAACATACTTAAGCTGGTGAGTTTTTTTGACATCATCTTGTAATGCACCTTTCATGGTATAGTGCACACAAGTACTGCAGAGTAAAATAATGTGGTAGTACACATTCCAATATATCACATGCAACATCGTAAGTGTGCGTGATATTGAGGCTAGGAGGCCTTTTTGTATATGTTATGTGTTATAGGTTGGTGAGCCAGTGATTATAAGTTGGATGTTTATGTTTTGGAATTAAGATAGAACGTCTAGATGTGAAAATCCAGTGCACCTATTTTTTATATGTCTCATGTTTAATGTAAAATATATCGCTGCGCGTAGACCAACCATGATAAAATATAAGGGGGACTGTAGTGTCCCCAAGGCCAAGCCCCGATGTAAGCTATGATCTAAAAGAGATTGTAAATATGTGTTATAGGCCGGTGGGCCAAGTTTTGTATAGGTTGGAAGGCTTATGTGTTTGTTAGGCCAAGAAGCCTAAGGGGTTGAAGGCCAGGAGCCTGCTGATGTACTTGTATGTATGCAGATCAAATAATAAAATATAAACACCGCCAGTGCAGACCGACCACGATGAATGAGTGAAGGGGGGTATGTCTCATGTTTAATGTNAGACCGACCACGATGAATGAGTGAAGGGGGACTGAGCGTCCATAGAGTGGGCAAGGAACTAGGGGCTGGAAGGTGGGAAAGGGGATGAGTGATGAGCCTAGGGGCTTAAGCCTGGGAAATAATATTTTAATATCATTTACAAAAAAAAGAGCCATGTGCATATCATTTTATCCTAAGTTTCGGGCAAGGGAGGGAACGTGCAAGGGGATGCACACTGTGGAACGCATGTAGTTCCCAGGGTGACAAGTGTCAACCCTGGTGCATGCAAATATAAGCATCGAGCTGAACTATGGGAGGGGACGGCTTCTCCATTCTGACCCGAACCTCTGAGGGTGGAACCGGTACGACCTCTGCGAGATTACCCTGGTTCATTTCTGAAAGCCGTAAATCCTGTGTTTGTCCAGAAGAATCCATGTACACCCCGGTCCAGTGAGCGTGGAGTCTGTGTCTATCTCTGAGAAAACCCGTGTGCTCATTTCCTGAACGGGATGCCTGTGCTGAATTTGAGTGAAAGTATCTTTGGGGAAGCTAAGCTAGCCTGTGCATGGAGTCCCCATTCTGAAATCATGACCATGAGATCATCTGTTGACTGCTGAACCGTTTTGGGAAGCCTTGGTCTGTGTTTTCCATGGGTTGTTGTGACCACGCAGTATTGGACTGTGTAAGGCTTGTTGGCCTATGAGCGACTCCTCCAAGTGTGAGAGTGCACAGAGGGAGAAGAGAACTCCTGGAAGGAACCCTGTAGCTGCCATAGAGCCTGGAGACTTCCGGTCCAGTCCGTTCTTGTAACCCAAGGTAAGGGAGACTGGTAGCTGAAGGACTGTCTAGGTGACAGAGAAGGTGCACTCTCCTGGGGTGGAACAGGCATGTGGGGAATGAGGGTCTGTGGGCAGTGAGCGTGGGAGATTCCTGGGAGAGCTTTCTTCCTGGTGGTTGTGTATGACTGAATTCCCTGTAACCTCAGCCTGAGCCTAGGATTCCTTGCCTTGGGGTGGAGCTCGGTCCCAGCTCGGGGGTGACCTGTTGTTGAGCTGAAGAACAGTGTGGTCTAAGGCTGGGAGGTTCGTGGAAGGCCTGCACTTGGTCAGCGATTTCTACAGCTGTTAAAAGATAAGTATCTGAATTATGTTTTATCACATTTGGCATGACTGTGTTGTATATATTATCATGTTTTCCGTTGTGTAAATGAATTACTGTTGAATGCTATGGTCTGTTAATGGTAATAGTAACTTATATATTTTACTCTGACAATTAAGTGTGTTTAATTGTGTTAAATGCATGTGGTTATAATTCATGTATGAATTATGTAAACATCCATGTATAGAATGGTAACTGAGAGGTTTGGAAACCTCGGTAGTAAAAAGGTACACTACAAACTGGTATCAGAGCCAAGGTTTCGACGCTGAGCCTAGATGGGCCAGTTGAGTGGTCTTCGAACCAAGGGTGAGAGGAGAAATTGTGTTTGGAGGACCAATTTCGGACCCATGTATGGCCGGAGTGTATAGGAGTTACTTAACCGTGCCTATAAGCTCAGGAGGTTTAGCGGTGCTGTGAAACCGTAGCCAGCGTGGTCTCTGGCCACGGGAAGAACAATTCTTTACACCAATAGTGTTAGAACCGTAGGATCTGTTCAGGAGGGAAGACGAACCCTTGTAACCGTCATATCTGGAGAATGTGCACAAGGTTTAAAGCCTTTGGAGACTGCACAGGAGGTTACGGCAACACCCGGAGTTAAAATCGGGAGGGTCATGAGTCGTAAGATCACTGTGGGATTACCTGTCAACCTTCCGAGTTGACAAAAGTTGCACAGGTTTTAACTCCTCATGGGTAGAGGAGAAGTCCCGGAGAGGCGTCGAGATATTGGAGTCAGCGAGGTTTTAGAAGTCAAGATAACCGAGAACTTGTGAGTCTCGAAACACCGAAGAAATCATAGCCATAGGATTCCAAGGAGGACACGTCTCAGAATCCTAGAGAGAGTCGGAACTCGGAGAATCGGAGTTCTCGAGCACATAGAGATCTCATCACATGGAATCGCAATCCACGATTTCGCGACAAGATCTGGACCGTTCATATTAGGGGACACGTGGTAGAGATCTGCCATCGGGGAAAGTCCCGACAAGGAGTAAGTCCATCGGTGTTTGAAGTTCATCAGGAAATCGGGAACCCGGGTGACAAGTGATTCATACACTTTGAAACTCCGAACCCCGAAACCCCGACGAGAGCTTTGAGTACGGTCACGGGGTAGATGTCACATGGACCTGGGCTTAACCGCGAAGGGTTAAAGAAAAATTCGTTTCAGCATATCGGTAATCGGGATGTCAGGGATCCTGTGAGCGTATGCGCTTTGACATTGAAACCACCGAAGCCCCGACGGGGTAAGGTGGAGGTCATATAGTATGGTCATGTGGACCCGAGGTTGAGCCAGGAGAGCTAGCCAGTGTAAAATCACATCGGGGATCGGAGGATCGGGGGTTGTGAATGCATGTGCATCGCGACATCACAAATCCTGAAACCCCGATAGGAGGATTGATCACGGTCATGGGCAGTGGTCGTGTGGTGAGGGTATAGCCCGGAGGGCTAGCACGGACAGAGTCCATCGGAAATCGAGAAATCGGGGATTTCACTGTCAAGAGTTTTGGCACATTTAGATTCACAAAACCCCGAACCCCGATAAATGAAAGGGCCGGGGTCACGAGTCAGTAGTTGCATGGTGTAGAGCCCATATCAGGGGCTAACGCATAAAGGTAGCGCATCAGGAAATCGAAAATCGGGGATTCAACCCACCAGAACACTGCCGGTTTCAAAATCCCGATAGAGATAACCCCGATAGAAGGAAGGGAGACCTCAAAGAGTTTCCTGTGGGAGGAAAATTTTTCGATAGGGAAATAGGAGAATTTCAAGAAACCCGAAAAACACAGAGCCAGACAGAGCTCAGAAAACTTGTGAAGTTGAAATGTCTTTCGTTCTTGTTCGTATTAGTTATAAACGTTGTGGATTATTCATGAAGTTTAATGGCCTAACAATTTTGAATGGGATTGCACAGTGCGTGTTTAGAATACCACAAAGGCCAAAATTCCAGTTAATCAATGCCGAGTATGGAGTGGGGAAGAGTGCAAATTACCCCTGAAATGGAAGACGAACGGGAAGGAAATGATTTTAACCAAGGAGTTGAAGGATTGAACTCTAATGGACATGGAAAGGAGATGGATAAGGAAGGACATATAATGAAAATCCTTGAAGGATTGCAAAGAGAGGCCAAGGAGCATCGAGCTGATAGCCGAAAGCTCATGAAATTCAAGGATCGGTAAGGGAAATTAAACTTAAAATTCTTGCAGAGTCTGGAAAGAATAGAGAAGAAACTTGAGAAGGGAAGAGACTCAGATACGACAGGGAGTCGCAGAACCCATGGAAAAAGAAGTAGATCGAGGAGTGGTAGCCGACATCACAGTCTCTCCCAAAAACATTCGGACAGGAGGACACACAGTAGTTCAAGCCCATCACCTACCAGAAAACATCAAAAATATGGAAGGGAGGAATTGAAAGGAGAGATGAATAAAATTAAGCCTCCAACATTTAATGGAGAGCATAAGAAGGAGGAAGATGCCGAGACCTGGTTACTTGGCATGAAGAAGTACATTCAACTGTAGAATTATTCTGCCCGTACAGAGGGAAGAATTGCAATGTACCAGCTGAAAGGAAAAGCATCCATGTGGTGGGATCAGTTTGTGCAGGTGCAGCACATTCAAGAGAAAGAGGTCACTTGGAAGGAATTCAAGAGGTATTTCGAGAAGAAATACCTGACTAAAAGATATTATGACAGAAATATGAAGGAGTTCTTCGAACTCAAGATGGGCAGTATGACCATAGATGAGTATGAACGAAGTTTTCTGGAACTACTGAAGTATGTTCCATTTATCAAAGATGAGGTTGTTAAAATTCAGAGGTATCTGAGTGGACTGCCACATTCCATTGGTGACAAGATTCAATATGATGATCCTAAGACCATGGAAGAAACCATAAGAAGAGTGAAATTCCTATACGAAAAGCAGAGAGAAAAGATTACCTTTCGGAAGGCTTGGGATAACCAGAAGAGGTTTAAGAAAGAATAGAGGCAGAAGGGAAGCAAGCCTTCCTTTTTCAGAAATAGTCCTTGGGGACAGTCATCCTTTAAAGAGCCCAGGAAAGTTTAAGGGAGTGAGCAGATGCCAAGGCCTCCACCCATGGAGTGTTGGGGCTGTAAAGGGAATCATCAATACAGAGACTGCCCCCATAGGAAAGATAAAGCAAGAACTGTCCATAGTGTTCAACAAGCTAAAATAGTGGAGGATATAGGTAGCAGAATGCAGAGGATCTACGTAGCCCTGGACAACAAGCAAGAAGAATTTCAATCACACATGATTGAAGTGGAAGGTATGATCAACAACCGACCACTTGTTATTTTAATTGATTCAGGGGCTAGCCATAGTTATGTAGATCCTAGAATGGTGGAAAGTTTGCATCTAACAAAGAGAAAACATGAGAAGTCTTGGTTAGTGTAGTTAGCCACAGGGACCAAGAGGAAGGTCACTGAATTGGTTAAGTTCTGTTCAGTGGATATGAAAGGAATGAGCACTAAGGCTGAATTGAAAATTCTACCTTTAGGCTCATATGATTTCTTAATTGGGATGTACTGGTTGGACCAACACCATGCCCTTCTGGATTGTCGAAACAAGAGGTTCACATGTTTGAACGAAGAGGGAAATCAGGTAACAGTTCAAGGAATTCCCAAAGCCATGGCTGTTAGAGAAATCTCAGCCATACAGCTGAAGAAATGTTATCAGAAAGGCTGTCAATTATTTGCAGCCCGAGTGGAAGAGGTATTCCAAAATGTGGTCTCGAATCTGGAAGACCACAGAGTACTCAAAGAGTTTGAGGACGTGTTTCAGGAGGTGTCTGGACTACCTCCGAAGAGGGACATTGATTTTTCTATAAATTTGATGCCTAGGGCAGCTCCAGTTTCGAAAGCTCCTTATAGAATGAGCACACCAGAGCTGAAAGAGTTGCAACTGTAGCTCGAAGAGCTACTAAAGAAAGGCTACATTCATCCCAGTGTGTCGCCATGGGGAGCCCCAGTCCTATTCGTGAAGAATAAAGATGGGACGATGAGGTTGTGCATCGACTTTCGACAGTTGAATAAAGTCATTGTCAAGAACAAATATCCTCTGCCAAGGATTGATGATCTTTTTGATCAGTTGAAGGATGCAAAAGTATTTTCGAAAATAGATCTTGGATTTGGATATCATCAAGTGAGAATAAAAGATGAAGACATCAACAAGACTGCCTTCAGAACAAGGTACAGTCATTATGAGTTCACTGTGGTGCCGTTTGGACTATCCAACATGCCTGTTGTCTTCATGAGCTTAATGAATGGAGTGTTCAGAAATTATTTGGGCAAGTTCGTCATAGTATTCTTGGATGATATCTTGGTGTACTCCAAGACAGAGGAAGAACACGAACAACATCTTAGAATGGTGTTGCAGGTGTTGAGAGAACACCAGTTGTACGCAAAATTGAGCAAGTGCTCATTTTACCAAAAGCAGATCCATTATCTGGGACACATTATTTCTGAAGAGGGGATCGTTGTGGATCCTGAGAAGGTACAGGCCATTCAAGAGTGGCCAACGCCAAGAAATGTGATAGAAGTTAGATCCTCTATGGGTCTGGCAGGTTATTATAGGAGGTTCATAGACGGATTTTCAAGGATAGCTCATGCTATCACTTCCTTGCAAAGGAAGGAGAAGAAGTTCTAGTGGACTGAACAATGTGAGAGCAGCTTCCAGCAATTGAAGTAGCTGCTCACTAGTGCTCCAATCCTAAATATTGTTGATCCAAGTAAGGATTACGTAGTGTGCACAGATGTGTGTAAGGAGGGGCTGGGAGGAGTTCTCAGCCAAGAGGGATCTGTAATTTGTTATGAATACCGAAAGCTAAAAGAGCATGAAAAGAATTATGCCACTCATGATTTAGAGTTGGCAACAGTTGTCCATGCATTGAGAAAATGGAGACATTACCTCATGGGTAAGAAATTTGAATTAAGAACAGACCACAATGGTCTGAAGTATTTATTTGATCAGCCAACCCTAAATGCCAGGCAAATTAGATGGCTGGAATTTTTGTGCGAATATGACTTTGATATCAGGCATATCAAAGGGAAAGACAATAAGGTGGCTGATGCACTCAGCAGAAAAGTGCATGAATTGCATGCTACAGCCATTAGCATGTACAGAACTGAGTTGAAAGACAGAATTGTGGAGGCTGCAAGTGCTGATTTGTAGTACAAAAGACTTGTAGCAAAGCTACAGCAGCATGAAAGACCACAGACCGAGGAAGGTTATACCTTAGGAACCGATGGTTTACTTCTGTATAAAAATAGAGTGTATGTACCTAATGACCGAGAATTGAAGCTGGCAATTCTAAAAGAAATGTATAATGTGACTTATGCTGGTCATCCTGGATATCAGAAGACTGTGGTAGCAGTCAAAAGCCATTATTTTTGGCCAGGTATGAAGAAGGAAATTGTTGAATACATCGCTAAGTGTATGGAGTGCCAGAAGGTTAAGGCTGAGCACAGACACCCAACAGGTTTGTTGCAGCCTTTACCTATTCCTGAGTGGAAATGGGATGTGGTAACAATGGATTTTATCACAGGATTGCCCACAACAAGCAAGCAGCATGATTCAATCATGGTGGTGGTGGACATGCTTACTAAAGATGCCCATTTTATTCCACTGAAAACCACCCACAAAGCAGCAGATGTTGCTAATATCTTTTTAAAAGAAGTTGCACGCTTGCATGGAATTCCAAAGACAATTGTGTCTGATAGGGACCCGAAATTCACTTCAAATTTCTCGAAAGGACTGTTCAAAGAATTTGGAATGAATCTGAACTTCAGTACAGCGTATCATCCTGAGTCTAATGGACA
>JASDQU010272894.1:0-11283 GCA_032191745.1 Picea mariana
AGAATATTGTTAAGATAACATTTATTGTAAATGGACACTTGTTTATTTAATAAGTGATCTTTAACTAGAGTTTGTTAGGACATTTAGCTTATATATAGCTCATTGCAAGTGTCTTGAGTTGTTAGGGTGTAAACTCTTGCAAATTCTCATATTTAATTTCTTTTCATATTTAATAAAAGTGTGTGTCTGAGGACACTTCTGCCATTAATAGTGAAAATAATTAAGGTGTTGAGGACAGATAATGGTGGATAGTTCTGCGGGAATGAATTTGAATAATTATGTAAGAAGTGTGATATAGAAAGGAAGAATACTACTCCATATACACCTCAACATAATGGAGTTGTATAAAGGATGAACATGATGCTGATGGAAAAATCAAGGCGCATGCTCAGTGGTGTCGGGTTAGGGAAAGAATTTTGGCCAGAGGAAGTGGGTATTGCATGTTACCTGGTCAACAGATCACCCCCATCAGCATTGGATGACAAGACTCCACAAGAGGTATGGACTGGTAAGAAACCTTCTCTCACACATCTCAAGGTATTTGGCTGTGAGGCCTATGTTCATGTTCGAAAGGAAAATAGGAGTAATCTAGATAACAAGGTTGAAAAGTGTATCTTTATTGGGTATAAATATGGTCTCAAAGGTTATAATATTTGGAACCTAGAAACTAAAAAGGTTGTGTATAGTCAAGATGTGGTATTTAGAGAAATGAAGGATGTTGTTAAACATGAAGTCCTACCAAGTAAGGAAGAACTGGAGAAAATAGAGTTTGATTTAAAGGATGATGAATTAGACTCTACAGAAGAAGAAGATCCTCATATTCCAGTATTGAGGAGATCAGTTCGAGAAATAAGGCTACTGGAAAGGTATACTCCATCTGATTTTCGTTCAAATTTTTCTTTGTCTATTACTAATGATGATCCTAGAATTTTTAAGGAGGCAGTAGATTCAGAGGATGGAAAACTCTAGAAAAAGGCCATGGATGAAGAAATGGCAACCTTGGATAAGAATGAGGCTTGGGATCTAGTGGAGTTGCCAAATTGAAGAAATCACATTGACAACAAATGGTTATTTAAAAAGAAGCTGAATGCAGAAGGAAAAGGGGAGAAATACAAAGCTCGGTTGGTAGCAAAGGGTTATTCCTAGGTTGAGGGAATTGATTTTGGTGATATTTTTTCTCTTGTTTCCAAGTTAACTTCTATAATATTTTTGTTATTTCTTATTGTTGCATTTGATTTTGAAGTAGAATAGATGGATGTGAAGACAACATTCCTATAGGGTATCTGGAAGAAGAAATCTATATGAAGAAGCCAGAAGGATTTGCTATGAAGGGAAAGAAGGAGTTGATATGCAAGCTGAAAAAGTCCTTGTATGGTTTAAAACAATCAACAAGGATGTGGTATAAAAAAAATTATACTTATACGATGGGACTTGGCTTCAAAAGAAGCAAAGAGGATCACTATGTGTATTTTGAATTAATTGGTGATCATTTGATTTATTTGGTCTTGTATGTGGATGGCATATTGTTGATAGGAAACAACAAGGAGATTATCCAGGATGTGAAAACTTAGTTGTCCTCTAAATTCTACATGAAGGATCTCGGTACTGCAAATTTCATTTTGGGCATGGAAATTAAAGAGATTCGAAAAAGAGGAAACTTTGGTTAAATCAGAGAAAATATGTCGAGACAATATTAGATAGGTTTAATATACAAGAATGTAAACCGGTCAAGGTCATTATTCATGTTGGTGTAAAGTTATATGCGAATCAGTGTCCCAAGAAAGAGAAAGAGGAGCAAGACATGTCTCGTGTTCCATATGTGAGTGCAGTTGGCAGTTTGATGTATGCAATGGTATGCACTAGACTAAACATTTCAAATGCAGTGGGAGTTTTGAGAAAGTATATGTCAAAACTAGGGAAGGAGCATTGGACAACAATAAAAAGGGTTTTCAGGTATTTGCATGACAATGCTAGCTATGGATTGTGCTACCAAGGAAGACTGGGATTGGACAGAGTGTTGGACATACATGGCTTTATGGATCTAGACTAGGTTGGAGATCTGTATCATAGGAGATCTACAAGCGAGTATGTGTTTAACCTATTTGGAGAAGGAATCAGTTGGATGAGAAAAAGATAGGTTGTAGTAGCACTTTCAACTACATAAGTTGAATACATGGTATCCATGCATGCAAGTAAGGAAGAAGTATGGTTACCAAGATTGTGTTCGGGTATTGGGTTGGTACAACAAGTTGTAAGGATAGATTGTGATATTCATAGTGAAATTTTTCTGGCGAAGAACTCAACTTATCATTCAAAGACAAAACATATTGATATTCAATATCGCTTTGTGAGAGACATGTTGAAGAAAAGAAAGTGTTACTAATGAAGGTGGACACTTTGAAGAATGTTGCAGGTTCATTAACAAAATCTGTGAGCACTGAGAAGTTCTCTTGGTGGAGGATCCACGAGCATTGCTTCCCTGGATTGTCAACTATGTAACCCTATAACCCCCTGTATACAAAGAAAACAACAAGTGGGAGAATGTTGGGTATGTGTTATATTCTTTGCACGACTAGCTATAGTGTCTTCTATGTAGCGTCGGGTGCACAGGGTTCGGGGGCAACACCCCCAATAAAAAAATTTTCCTCGGGAAACGTCTCACATTTTTGCCTTGTTTTTCGTGTTGCCTCGATTTTTGTATCCATTGTTGGGCAGTTTTTCGTCACATGGTTTTTTCCAATGGTTTTCTTTTTCTGGTTAAGAAATTAGGGTTGTTGACTAATCCAGGTCATCGAGTTAGGGTTTTGGATGTCGTTGGCTCCTATATATATATTGCATTGTAAACAATGTATCACAATGAATGAATATAGAATATGTTGGTTTTCCTAGTTTGGGTTTCCAGGGGAAAAATATCTATGCAATGTGTGTGTATTTTCCATTATAAATTTTGTGTTCTTTTATTGAAAATATATTTGCAATAAAATATTGTACAAGATTAAAATCTATACAGAACCCTGAAATAATCCATTCAATTCCTCAAAATGGTTCTAGAAGGTCTCAGACGCCAATTTCCCAAACTGGGACCTACCACTAAAATGACCCTGCAAGACTATTCATCCATTTTTTCCACTCTAAAAGCATTGGGATAGATATAAAACTAGCACAGCCGCTAACTCGCGGCTGGAGAACGCTGAAAGGTATGGGCTAGTACATGCAATTTTTTCCTTTTTTTTTAACTTAATTTGGACTTGTACATGCATTTGTTCCTTCTTTTTAACTCATTTATTTGTATTGAGTGTTCATCCAAAACAGTCTGATTATTTTATGCAATTAAACATAAAGACAATCACATTCAAAAGAGTCTGATTATTTTATGTAATTAAACATAAATACAATCACAATTATATAGTTGTTGATAAACCCAGATATACATATTTCATTTACAAACCCTAATGAGAATTCTAATTAAAATTTGAAAATTTGAATTTGTAAATAAAATAAGCCCTAAAAAAATTATGTTTAAACTTGTAAATAAAATAAACTCAAAAAAAAAAAAAAATTAAAATTATGTTTGTTGTCCTAATAATTAGTCTTTTTATTTTATTTTATAAAACAATTATCATTAAAATTTGGTATTCAATTTTTCTTTAGTTGAAAAGTAAAAAGATGAATCTAAATATTATATTTTTTTACTGATAAGTATGAGTGGAAGGAGGTGATAGTCCATTAATTAATTAACTAATTAAAAAAACGAATGCAATTTAATTTTCTGTCTAGATTTCATTTCTTCATTGAGCGAACGTTTTCGAATCCTAAATTAAGTGAAAATAAGCTTCATCGTAGTACATTTTGAGCATTTCAAAGATTCAATTACAGAAAAACTTCCAGAATTACTTTATTAATAAACTGTTTTGAAAAAAAATAAATATATATTTTAAATGTTAATATTCATGAATGAATCAAATATACCCTAAACCTAGATCAAATTCAAGTATCTTTTTCCCACAAAAAAACCAGCAGATGTTCGGTAAAGCTGTTGACGTGCATCAGGCTTTACCAAGTGGTCAGGTCGGGTTAAAACCATCAATTATCTCCAACATCACATTGAAGACTAAATCCATAAGCATCACATTGAAGACTGAATCCAGAAATAATCATTGAAGATCGAATCCAGAAATAATCACTGCTATAAAACTAATCAAATCCAAAAATAATAAGTGTTGTAAAATGGGTAAAATCCAGAAATAATGAGTGTTGTAAAACGGGTAAAATCCAAAAAACCCAAGAAAATTGAAACAACATATAACCAAAAGAAAAGAAAGACAAACATGTACTTCGATTTAAAGATTGGTGTCAAACAAATATAGGTGACATCAAACGTTGTACAGTTCCAAAACGATTGAATATTAAGTTTTTTTCGCATTGAAGGTACGTAGACTTGCAAGTTGGGACCGCTTGGTAAACCCTTTCGGCCTTTTAAAAGCTTATCTTATACCACCGTCGGGATTCGATCTCTGGCTATCCCGGTAGAGGGCAAGAGATTCTTCGGCCTTTATTTTCCTTTCCATCAAAGCTATGCGATGACTCGACATTCCTTCCCACCAATTTTGCCTCCTCCGTGGTGCCTAATCATTTCAACGAATTTATGAAAACCTGCTCTATAATAGCATAAAATGGAGGATGAAATTGCTGAGATTCCACCTCGCACCACAACTTGCTCTACCTATGTTCTTCCCAACAGATCGCAACTACCACCATGTCCTTGGTATTTCTTAGCCAAATATTTCATTATTGTTCTCTACTCTGCGACCACAATCACAATTATTATCATAACACAATCCTATCACAGGCAATCGATTGGGTTGCAGGTTCCTGTTATTCCACCTGCCATTGCATCTTAGGACGCATGGCATCATAGATTACCATGCACATGTAGAAACGACGATCCAATATGAAATTCTCATCCAATATGATCCATGGACAGATAAATGAAAATGAAACGCTCATCCAAGTGTGTCTGACGATCCAATATTCTCTAATAATTTAAACGTGGTCATCCCAAAGGTTAATTATTTAATCGTGGGAATCATATGGTGATACAGTAATTTCTTAATATGATTAGGTAAATGTTAAAAAGTAAACAGATTAACTGATGCATTGAAAAATACAAGGAAGTTATGAAAAGTAAATCACTTTCATTGATTTGGGAGGACGACTAAGAATATGCCAGCATCTTCAATTGTTAACCATCATATTAGAATTTTAGATTAAAAGGTGATTAATTGTGCCCATTGCCAATAGGTGTATGCCTTTCGGCGTAATAATATAATGATCCATTCTGGATCATACCTACCCATTTAGGGAGGATTTTGGTTGCCAAAATATTTATTGAATGAGGTGAGAAAATATTTCCTCTACCTTCTCCCTGGAGTACCACGTTTCTTTTCCTGGAAGTTTTCCTTTCAACTC
Organism: Picea mariana; assembly: GCA_032191745.1. Taxonomy (NCBI): domain Eukaryota; kingdom Viridiplantae; phylum Streptophyta; class Pinopsida; order Pinales; family Pinaceae; genus Picea; species Picea mariana. The sequence continues at coordinate 5,470 of JASDQU010272894.1, forward strand.
AATCTACCAAAGGTCATGTTGCCCCTATCTTGAGTTCTAGAACTCTTCTACAAAACTATGTTCTCTTCCAATTCTGCCTGAGCATCTCATGCTAAGTCCTCTATGGAAGGTAGGACCTACTCCTCCTGATCCAACATGGAAGGCTCATAGAATTTGAGATCTTCCAAAATGACTACTGAGCAAATGTGCATGTATGTGGGTAGACTGATTCTATAGGCGTTATCTCCCACCTTTTTTCAATACCTCAAGAGGACCATATTGTAGAGGCTTGATCTTCTTACCAGGACCTTATAGTCTTTCCTTGTTTAGTTGTAACCATACTTTGTCTCACACTCTAAATGTTCTCTTTGTTCTATGTTGGTCATGTCTAGCCTTGTAATTTTTCTATGACTTCTTCAACATCTCCTATACTTTCAAATGGATCTACTTGATCTTCTAAAAAAAATTATAATTTTAATGAATCTCCTATGAGGTCCTCCCTCACTCCTCCTTTTTATCTATATACAACATCTAAGGGTGAATGTGGAAAATAATCAAAGAAAGTTTCAAATGGTGACTTACTAGTAGAAGTGTGGACTACTCTATTATAGTATTGTTGTATATAAATCATATTTCCATCCAAGCTGGTCTTTGGATGCTTCTGATTGTAACCCCTCGAAATTTGTACCAAAGTCTTTTTGACCACTTTTTTCTTCTCATCTGTCTGTGGATATAATGTTGTATACCTCTTGAGCTTACTGTCCATCTTCTCCCATAATGTAGTCCAAAAGGCACTGAGAAATATGGTATCCTTGTCTAAGATGATTCTCCTTGGTATCCCTAAGTGCAACCGACTTGTTCAAAGAACAAGGTTGTTTCTTCATGTCCCTTGATGGTCTTTTTATAAGGCACGAGAATGCACATTTTGTTGAACCTTTTGTAGAAATTTTAAATGACAAAATCAGCAAGACTAAATTCAGTCATACACTTAGCAAGCTAGACATAACTGTCATCAATGAACTCTTAAATGTCTAAACCCACATTCAGAAATTACCATAAGCAGAAATACACATTTCTAAGTAATTATGCATCAGAATAAACACAATGAACATCATTCATCCAACCATGAATAACTCAGAAATTTAGGCAAATTCCAGGGAAAACCCCAATGTGAGGAAACCCAATGAGAGAGAGAGATTCTATTAGTTTTAGGAAAGATTTATCAGCAGCTACAATACATTTTCCATCCAAGAGAGACAACTTAAAACACAAAATTGTCCCACCACAAAACTTCCTTGAAATTTGTGTCATAGTTCGTACAACTGTACAGATTTGCTGAAAATGGCACCTCAAAAAATGTGCCCAAAACATGCATTTGTACCTTGCTTTTTGTACGATCGACCTCCTTTAGAAAACTCTGCAAAAGTTGCCTAAAAAATCATTCCTTCTCTTGCCTCAATTTTTGTGCCAAATTTTGTTGTTGTACGGCCTATACAGATCTGTACAGTATGACCTATCCTAGCAAATAAAACAACAACACTTCAAAACAAAAAATTCCTCCTTGGGATTTGCGCCCTAGCTCTCTTGGGAAATGTCTCAACTTGCTACTCACTTTCCTCTCCAAACTCTCCTTAAAAATCTCTCTCACACTCTTCTTCACTTGTGTATTTCACACTTCCCAATGCATTCTTTTATAATTTCTGAAGATGACTTTTTACCTCCAAAGTGTCTTTTCACCTTCCCCAACCCTAAATCTAAAGGCCAAGATCTAATCTTGCCTTTACAAGATCAAGGGCCATGATTCATTCCCTCCAAAATAAATCACTTAAAATATTAAAGTACATTTCACTTTATTACATAAGTGCACTTTATGAAATAAAGTCACTTTAATATTAGAAGGTACACTTCATTAAAAAGTCACTTTAATAAAATAACCACTTTATCACAACTTTATAAAAACCCATTACAAAGTCAAGTGTCTAGTAGTGTCAACATAAAGTTACATCCGCATACAAGACAAAACATGCGGAGTACCTCCCGAGCTAAAATGATAACACTTTTCAACTATCGGTTGATGGCCAAAATTGACCATGATCAACATTATAAGGAGATCACCCAATCGGGGCCTCAATTAGACCCTTATCCATTTGGTGTGGTGATTTTGACCGATATGAGGGTTCATTAAACTCTTATGAATTGCTCCTCGAAAGAAGACTTTCCTTGTAGCTTTGCTAAATCCTACTTGCAGGAAAGAAAATAATTAATCTATCTCTATTCTAAGTCTAAACTATCCTAACATGGACATAGAAGTAGTTCTTTTATCTTAGATAGGAGCAAGAGAATAATAGAAAGTAAAGCATGAGATAAATATAATCCATTAAGTTATAGAAATAATTCATATAACCTAATAACGATTAAAAAAAATACACACCAATCTTAACTTAGTAAATAGTTACTAATGAAAAATTACATAGTATAATCACACTCAATATGGATGATTAAAATATATTGAACATGAGATAAGAAAGTTGTCTAACTAAGGAAACAGTTCACAAAGAAAGGCAACGAATGAATTTAGTAAATAGTTACTAGAAACTATAGATACACATACTCACATCCAAAAGTTAATTAACAAATTCAAACTAATCATGAAAGACAACTTATCAATGATTTTAAATAAACATGAACTTGCATAACCGACAATAGTGCACAGTATACAAACTCATACTCATAAAGAATGAAATTTGYCRAWAAAAAATGAGTSTCTTTCATTATACTCAAACCAGATAATAGTATCAAATATGAATACAATTGAAAGATTTGAGAGTCTTCAATCAAGTATTCAAAGTTTGGCAATAGTGCACAAGCTTAATTATTGGTTTCTCACTCAAATAGAGAAGATTTCAAGTAAGATGTTGTGATAGCACAAATCTTTCCTTGCCTAAGATCAACCTTTAGCCATCTATTATTTCATCCTCCAACCTCTCTCCGTTGAAGGTCATGCTCCTTTTATAACCTCTTAGAATTTGTTTGTCTTCATGATTTTATGTCTCCAACCAAAATCCAAATCTAATAATTACATTTAAATAAAATCAAATTCAATTAAACCAATCCTAAAATTAAACTATACTAAAATAAAACAAACTCTAATTATAAACTAAATCTAAATAAAAACTGGATTGTACTAAAACTTAACTACAATAAATTAAAACTAAAAATAAAGTTAAATAAGACTAAAATTAAAGTTTCTTATTTTAAAACTAGGTAAAATTTATAAACCAGAGAAGAACTAAAGTAAAACTAATAATAAATAAAACTAAACAAAATGCTCAACTCAATATAAATGAATAAATCTCCCTTTACTATGGTTTTACAGAACGTGCTCCATTCTGCATCTTATTACGTGGCCCAAAACTCATCCAGCAGAGGATCCAAGGCATTAAGACCATTGACAACTCATGATACAAGCCTCTGTTATATTGGTAATCCGGTGTTTCATTTCTCTCAACGAACCTTCCTTCAATGCATCCTCGTTCAGATTCTGCAATTTAGCCTACATATTATTGTGCTGCTGAATATCCACTCTGTTAGTCAGTATTGAATGTTGTGGTAGGTGAATGTTGTGGTAAGTGAATTATATGTTGTTCGATCTGAATTCAATGTTGTGACAGGTGGATTATAAGTAATTGGATCTAAATTACTGTATAGCAGACTAGATATTGTTCACCCATTATTATGGTGAATATCCAGTCTATTAGTCAGTATTGAATGTTGTGGTAGGTGAATGCTGTGATAAGTGGATTATAAGTTGTTCGATCTAAATTCAATGCTGTGACAAATGGATTATAAGCAGCTGGATCTAAATTACTACATAGCAGACTAGATATTGTTAACCCATACTATTGTTGATATTTTGATTTAGTTTTACGAATGTGTAGTTGAAATTTGAAGTTATTATTCACCTCTTTTACTTAAATAATCACTTTTTTTTTTTTCTTCAAAATGAGTTGGTTGCCACTTCTATCATGATCTGGACGCCCCCAAATGCAATTTAGTTTCTTCATTTTTTTGTTATTCATAATTACAATCCATCATCATCGTTTTGCAATAAGTGACACCAAACCTTCAATCTTCATAACATAACCACTTCCTCATTCTGCGCTCAGGTGGCCTGTAAATTAGTTGAGGTAATTAAATATAGATCTTGTAATCTTGTAAGATCTCTCCAATTCAGTAATTTGTGGATCCACGCTCTTGTATGCATTAAATTGCAACCTCGTCGTGGAGATCACTTGGATTACTTGATTGAATTTATTAATATGAGCACTTATTTTTTCATTAAGATTTGGTGCAAGCATAATATCTGCAGGTGCATATCCCATTGATTTTGAGAAGGAAAACAGCTAACTCTGTAATTACATTGATTCTCATGCACGTAAATCTCTTTTTTTTTTTAGCATCAATAACTTTTTGTTCAATAACTTTTAAAATAATTTTTTGTAATAACTTTTTGTAAAGACATCAAAATTGATGTCTTGTTTCAGTCATGAGATCTTGTTATTAAAGATGATTTTAAACATAGAAATTTATTTTAAAATATAGAAACCTTTAACCTTGAAAATCATCTTTACTTGAGAAAACCAAACCATAAATATTATACCTTAAAGTAAAACTATGATTCATTATGTAAATGTAATCCCTACACAAATCACATACTATAATCAAAGTGCTACTCAATCAATATAAATTTTAACAGCAAAGATGGATATATAGTGTAAAAAAATAAAAAAACCATTCTATCCTTTAAAACAAAATAATAAATGTTTAAGCAACTTAAAATCATAAATGAAAACCTTGATTATGATAATGATATATATCATGACTTAAACTAGATCTTGTCAAGATACTAATAACCATAAGTTTAGAAACCCATGAGAATCATCAACCAATTATTATTGAAAGATATTCCTCAAAGTCATGTTTAGAATTTTCAAAACGAAATAAAACATCAATATAAGTATGAGGAATCGACGTTAAATTCATTTTGAATAGTCATCTCTTTCATTATAATAATATCTAGTGAAACCATTTAAATCATGAAATATTTACACAATTCAAATGCAAACCACTCAAATAAGAGAAACTCAATCAAATAAGACAAACTCAAACAAGGAGAAAATACAATTTTCACATTAAAAACAAAAAGAGATCTTGATTTTTTATCGTTTAAAACTAAAATATGGGGGGTTGTTGTTTTCCACAACACTACTACAAATAAAAAGTCATGTCCCTTCCATGTGGATGGTAAACCACCCACAAAATCCATGGAAATGTTTTCTCAAGGTCTAGTGGATACTTATAAGGGATGGTATAGACCTTGCTTCCTGTTACTAAGCTTGCTGGTACAACAAAGTATACATCCTCTAATATATCGTGCTACATCTTCTTTCATTATGGGCCAATACACATATCTCTATAAGTTGGAAACTATCTTCCCAACACCAAAATTTCCTACAATATTGGAGGTGTGAGCCTCTCTAATAAATTGCAATCGTTCACCTTTAGGAATACAAATCTTGTCGAGCTTGTAAAGTAGACCATTCTAGAAATGATAGTAATCCTTGTTGTCACCTTATTCTATATGAATTTGGCCCTATTGCTATTGAAACACCTCCTTGAAGTCCTCATCTTCTATGTATGTGATCCGGATTTAAGAGTGAAATGAACTAATTAGAGACTGAATACCACAAACACAGAGATAGGAAGAATAACACAAATATTCAGTGAACAATATCTTCTATTAAATAATGAAATAGGTTGAAACTGTAAAACTAC